>JAEIFU010000684.1:0-106943 GCA_018904235.1 Lordiphosa stackelbergi | reverse complement strand
AAAAGTAATTGCGGATTTTTTCATATAGTCGGCGTTTATAATTTTTTTTAACTGCTTGTGACTCTGTAATTGCATTCTTTCTTTTGTCAGTTATTAGCTGTCACTATTAGCTTGCTTTAGAAAAAAAGTGCGCGTAATTTTGTTTACATTTGTTTGATTGGCGCCCTTTTTAATATGGAGTCCAAAAAAGAGCATTTTCGTCATATTTTACTTTATTATTTCCGTAAAGGAAAAAGCGCAGAGAGAGTTGCTAAAAAGTTACGTGATGTGTATGGTGATAAAGCCTTAAAGAAAGACAGTGTCAAAATTGGTTTCGCAAATTCCGTTCTGGAGATTTTTCACTTAAAGATGAGCCACGTTCAGGTCGGCCAAATGAAGTTGATGATGACCAAATCAAAGCATTAATCGAATTGGATCGTCATGTAACTGAGCGTGAGATAGGAGAGAAGTTAAATATACCAAAATCAACCGTTCATTATCACATACAAAGTCTTGGACTGGTGAAAAAGCTTGATATTTGGGTACCACATGAATTGAAAGAAATTCATTTAACAAACCGAATCAACGTTTGTGATATGCATCTTAAACGCAATGAATTCGATCCATTTTTAAAGCGAATCATAACTGGAGATGAAAAATGGATTGTTTACAATAACGTTAATCGAAAACGATCATGGTCCAAGCATGGTGAACCAGCTCAAACCACTTCAAAGGCTGATATCCACCAAAGAAGGTTATGCTGTCTGTTTGGTGGGATTGGAAGGGTGTGGTATATTTTGAGCTGCTTCCAAGGAACCAAACGATTAATTCGGATGTTTACTGTCAACAACTGGACAAATTGAATGCAGCCATCAACGAGAAACGGCCAGAATTGATCAATCGTAAAGGTGTCATTTTCCATCATGACAACGCCAGACCACACACATCTTTGATGACCCGGCAAAAACTGGGACAGCTTGGCTGGGAAGTTTTGATGCATCCACCATATAGCCCTGACCTTGCACCATCAGACTACCATTTATTTCGATCTTTGCAGAACTCCTTAAATGGTAAAACTTTCGGCAATGATGAGGCTATAAAATCGCACTTGGTTCAGTTTTTGCAGATAAAGGCCAGAAGTTCTATGAGCGTGGAATACAAAATTTGCCGGGAAGATGGCAAAAGGTTATCGAACAAAATGGAAATTATATATTTGATTAAAGTTCATTCTAAGTTTGATTAAAAATGCATTTACTTTCTTTTGAAAAATCCGCAATTACTTTTTGGGCAACCCAATATATATAATAAATACATAGATTAATAAAAATCTAACGTGCTCTTTTAAAGATATTCAGGTATTTAGGTTTGAAGCCTTCTTAAGGTACCTTTACCATTTGTACGATTATAGTGAAATGAACCTATCCGTATTTGCTGAATTTAATAGATTTATTTATTTATTTATATATTGTATGCTTATAGTTAAAACTACAGCTACAAAGAAGGGACAGCCATAGCTACTGTGGCTTTCGGCTGGAATTTTATAGATTTTTGTCTTGGAATATTAAAAATAAGTTAAAATTCTTGTAAGTGTGTGCTGAAAGTACAAAAGTATCCATAAATCGCAAACCTAGTTTATTTCGTAAAACTGGGTATGAGGTGATGCTTACAGAAGTCCCTTGTATCTGAAATTAAGGGTCTAGTAAGGGTTTCTTTAGTGTTGTACTGTGCTATTATTAATAAAAAGTTCCCCAATAATGCTTATTTTTTGACGAAAGGCCATGCAAGTTTATTCATCCTAAAGTTTTGCCAATTACGAACTTCCGTTAACCTCTGTCAGCCCGCTATCACCATCATAAACTGCAAAACAATATTTGGCAACACTGAATACGCTTTTCTCTCTTACTCCCCCACCATGCCAACCATCTTGTTTGTGTTTGACTTGCATAAGCAATAGTTTAATACAGTGTAAACATAGCGGAAGAGCAATTACTGGGAGCCAAAGTTGATATACCCTTTGAGGCTTAAAGACTCAACTTGTGGCTTAAAAAAGTTCAATCCTGTTGAGAGAAATTGCTAGCCATGAGTATATGTTTAACAAAATATGTTATCTGGGAAAAAAAGAAGCCCGCATCTAGTTTTAAAATGTCCAAATAGCTTAGATTGATCTTTGCTTAAATGAAAATAAGTATTACAGTTTATAAATAAGAAGACATTTAGCGTACTAAAAGTGTGTGCCTTGCGATATTAAATAACCTCTTATGGATTCGGCAACTAAGTAAATCAGTTCTTGGCCTTGCCTTTCTCCACCTTCTGTGTTAGCAGTCCATTGGCCCGTTACGCCACTGTTGGCAATTGCACCCGAATAATATTTATAATAACGATTCTTCACCATCACAAGGATATCCAGTTCTGCAGCTTGCCAAACGTGCTTAGAGTGGTATGAAAGCGGCCGAGCGCACATGACCGAAATAGGTCAGGTTCATTACCTATCCATACTCACAAATCCAGGGGAGATCCATGTGATGACCGTGGGTAAACGGGTTTGATTGGCCCATTTTGTGCTGGCTCAGGCGGTTAACTTCTTCTGCATAAATTGAGAGCCAAAAGAAACCAGATTTTTGTTTTGGTTTGAAAATGGGTCACTGGGGGCAGGTAGAATCGAGTTCTGACCGAGATTACAATCAGTAGTTTATATTTAATATGCGAAAGCAGAAAATGAGTACTGCAAAAATGCCAGAAATTTGTGTCAATTAAGTTACTGAAAGTTGATGAATTCTTTGGAGTTTCCATCACAAGAACTTAAAACTACACGCAATAAAGGAGAATTTGTAAATATTGCAACATCTTCAGCGGAACTTGTTTGTTGCATTTTTCCATTTTCAATAAATTATGTAATGCAAAAGTGGCAAATAATGTTGTTCATATTGTAGAAACTAGAGTTCTGAGCCAAGCGGAATACACAATCTTTGTCTTATCTTTGTGTGCCATTACACAAAGTTGTTTCTTGAATTGCATTTTGTCATCAACAAGTCTGTCGTTCAAGTTGTACGCAGCTCATGTTAAACTCGTCCACTTGAGTGTGGAACATGTTGTACGACATGCTCGATGTTCGAAATGGAATTTGACGATTTGGATGGTAACAAAAAAGTAGCAAATCAACAAAAAAAACTTTAGTACTGTAAATAACTGAACTACCAAACATTTAAATTAAAAAAATAGAGGGAAGCTAACTTCGGCTCTACCGAAGTTTATATACCCATGATATATGCTGACAGTTTGTTATGTGGCTATACAATATATTCATCCGATTTTGATCAAAATCTCCAAAATTGTGTTGAAACAGATAACATTACTATCTGGAAAGTATAAATACGCTTCCATTGAAAACAAAGAAGTTGTTCTCACTAGAACTACTTTTTCGACCGATCCTTTACATGGCAGCTGTATGCTATAGTCATCCGACTTGAATCAAACTTGACAGAGTTATGTGGTAGTATATAACATTGATCTGTACAAAGCTTGGGACCGATAGCACTGAAAACAAAAAAGTTTTTCTCACTAAGACTTTTTTTCAGACCTATCTTTTTTATGGCAGCTATACTATATAGTTGTGCGATTTTTATAAATCTCAGGGAAATTATTTGAAATCATAGAAAACTTATAAATACGAGAGTTGGGAGCGATAGCATTAACTAAAACTACTTTTTCAACCAATCGTTCCTATGGCAGCTATATGCTATATTCATCCGATTTGAATCAAAGTTGACAAAATTGTGTGATCAAGAATATATATACTTTATGTGTTAGAAGATGCTTCCTTCTGTGCGTTACAAACATCCGGACAATTTCAATATACCCTCTCCAAGGGTATAAAAAGATCTCCGTAGAATGGATATTCGAAATATCCACTTTAAAATCAATTTTTTTAAAAATCCTATTTACATTTTTCAGCTCCTTTGGATGGAGAGAAAAGATCAATGATATATTTTTTTTTCTGATATATCCTCCCAAAAAATGATAGTTTACTATTCAGTCCAAATGTAAAATTTAAAATTGGCTGACAGCTCCTCAAACGGGGCCAAGCCAAGCTTCTCACAATCTCTTGGCGTGTGTGCCTTAAATTTTTCGCACAAGAGAAAGGGGCCTACAGTTTAACGCCGAATCCGAACGGCAAAGTTTGAGAATTTGCTTTTTCATGGCTAGTTACTTCACAGCTGGCGCCAATAGCTGGTGAAGGTGACCGTATGTGTAAAAGCTATTCTTCTAAAGAAAGAAAAAAACTTTTATTACTAGATGTTCAGAGGCGGGATCGAACCCACGACCTCCCGCCCAGCAGTCCAGCACACTAACCACTGGGCCACAGACGGCCAGTCAGTCCAAATGGAGACCGAAAATATCCTGAGGATCATCAAAAACAATTCTCTTTTTTCTCCTTCAATGCGTTGCAAACTTCTGGGCAAATTAATAATGCACATTTATAGTCTACCAGGACTTCAAAAATCATGTACCGTTGATTTTTGTACCCACGGTGGAGTCCCAATCATAGGAAATTGTATAAAACCATTGAGGTTTTTGGAAGCACATTTTAGTTCAAACCTTGGTTAGGCCCATGTTCTACCCTATTTTAATAGAAAAACAATTTATGTGATTCAAATCACAGTTCTACAAATTGAGGCCAATCATGAGTATTCCGAGCATCTTAAACTAATTCTTGCTTGTCTGTCTATGCTAAATACGAGCTGACATGTCAAAATCGTTTCTTTGTTTATAATAATGAATTTCGACTTTTTACCATTCTAGAACTTTTCTAGGCAACAATGAGCATTAATTGCTGATTTCGTGAAGGCTCTACTTGCCAAGGCTACTTGTTATAAAGTTGGCTTAACTAAATACACTAGTTCACAGCCAAAAAGACCCATTTCTACTGAAACTATTTTTTAGTGTAGTTCGGATTGGTGATCTCAAAAATTGTTCATGGCAATGTTTTTAAATATGAATTTTTTTCATTTTTTCGATAGGTGCACTTACATTTTGAGCCATATCGCCAAATCATAATCGTCTGATGGAGTCAAGATTTAAATCGAAAGGTAACATAATTTTAATTATCGCTCAAACGTTGTTATACCCTGTTCTCATTAAAAATGAGAAAAAGGGTATCATGAAGTTGTGCAAATGTATGTAACAGCCAGAAGGAAGCACCTCCGACCCCATAAAGTATATATATTCTTGATCAGCATCAACAGCCGAGTCGATTTAGCCATGTCCGTCTGTCCGTGTGTCTGTCTGTATGAACTCGTCAATCTCAGAGACTGTAACAGATAGAGCCACAATTTTTGGCATGTATGTAGGTGTATACTGTACCCATATCGAGTTGGTTTCAGATTTGGGAAATTCCACCTCCTCCATCTTTTAGCAGCGAAAAACTGTCTCTCTCTTCTGTATGAACGCGTTGATCTCAGAGACTGTAAGAGGTAGAGCCACAAATTTTTGCATGTATGTAGGTGTATACTGTACCCAGATCAAGTTTGCTCCAGACTTGGCAAATTCCTCCTCCTCCTTCTTCTAACCGCGAAAAACTTTCAGAGCTCCAATTTTTAAGATTGAACCTAGTGACTTAATATATATTCAGTAAGGCCCAATATCTGTCTATTCTGTATACCACTATAAGATCCGAGCAAAAACACCGAAGATATTCAAGTGCGCCTCCCAATTTATTCAAATAAATTTTAAAATAAAAGGAGTTCAAAGCTATAGGAACCACATTACTTGGAACAGGGTATTTTGCTGTCGGGGCACTCGACCGCAACACTCTTACTTGTTTTCAAATCAGTTTAGCAGTTTGAATACAATGATCAGTATCGCCGATTCTGGCGCATATTTCTCGAAAATTTATTGCAGCGTCAGGGCCATATAAGTTAAACTTTTTTTCGTCACTAAAGATGACATAATACTTGAAGTCCCACATGATCATTAATTTGTCTGCTACTCATTGCATCAAACACATCAAGACGTTGTATCTGGGGTTTGCAACGGGTATCGATTTTGCTCTTCCGACCGCTTCCGACATACAAATACCTGTATAGAACTGGCCAGCACTAAGTCCGGACCTAAATCCCATTGAGTATCTCTGGGGGATCTTTTCTGCTAAAGTTTTCAAGAATGGGAGGCAGTTTGAGAGTGCTAGGCATCTTAAATTGGCAGTTGAAGAAGAATGGGCGAATATTAATAAATCCACACTTAAATCGCTGGTTGATTTCATGCCATCTTTACTAAGTTTAGTTATAATGAATAATGGAAACAATATTGACTACGAAAGTTAATACAACATTAACATTTATAGTATTAACATAGGCAAAGTGCAAAATGCACAAATAAATATTTACTATGAAAATTATTTTAAATTTAAGTTTCTTTTCATATTAAATCAAAATTTGTTACTATTTTATGTTTGTATTTCATAGCATTTAACTACAAATGAAACTGCGTACCAAAAATTACGATAGCGAATTTCGTACTATTTTATATATTGAAAAAATATGATGCACATATAATTATTTGTATGACGTATAAAAATCAACAAAAACCTTTATTTATATAAGTTATACCAGCTGCAAGGGTTTAGGAACTTCGGCTAAGTCATAGTTAGCTTTCCTCATTTTTATACCCGTTACTCGTAGAGTAAAAGGCAGATGTATGGAAAATGTATGTAATGTATGTGATGTATGTAATGTATGTAATGTATGTAATGTATGTAATGTATGTAATGTATGTAATGTATGTAATGTATGTAATGTATGTAATGTAGTTGTAATGTATGTAATGTATGTAATGTATGTAAGTATGTAATGTATAGTATGTAAGTAATGTATGTAATGTATGTAATGTATGTAAGTTGTTGTATGTATGTAATGTATGTAATGTATGTAATGTATGTAATGTATGTAATGAGTATGTAAAGTATGTAATGTATGTAATGTATGTAATGTATGTAATGTATGTAATGTATGTAATGTATGTAATGTATGTAATGTATGTAATGTATGTAATGTATGTAATGTATGTAATGTATGTAATGTATGTAATGTATGTAATGTATGTAATGTATGTAAGTAGTATGTAGTTGTAATGTTGTATGTATGTAATGTATGTAATGTTTGTTGTATGTATGTAATGTATGTAATGTATGTAATGTATGTAAGTATGTAATGTATGTAATGTATGTAATGTATGTAATGTATGTAATGTATGTAATGTATGTAATGTATGTAATGTATGTAATGTAATATGTAATGTATGTAATGTATGTAATGTATGTAATGTATGTAATGTATGTATGTAATGTATGTAATAGTAATGTATGTAATGTATGTAATGTATGTAATGTATGTAATGTATGTAATGTATGTAATGTATGTAATGTATGTAATGTATGTAATGTATGTAATGTATGTAATGTATGTAATGTATGTAATGTATGTAATGTAAAGTATGTAATGTATGTAATGTAGTAGTAAGTGTAGTATGTGTATGTGTATGTAATGTAGTGTAGTTGTAATGTATGTAATGTATGTAATGTATGTAATGTATGTAATGTATGTAAGTATGTAATGTATGTAATGTATGTAATGTATGTAATGTATGTAATGTATGTAATGTATGTAATGTATGTAATGTATGTAATGTATGTAATGTATGTAATGTATGTAATGTATGTAATGTATGTAATGTATGTAATGTATGTAATGTATGTAATGTATGTAATGTATGTAATGTATGTAATGTATGTAATGTATGTAATGTATGTAATGTATGTAATGTATGTAAATATATATTCTTGATCAGCTCCAGCGTAGCCACGGGCAACAGGCACATGAAATAATCTTAAACAAGTAAAAAAGGCGGTTAGGCTCGACTGTAATAGACTCTGCACCTGCAGTAGAAGCTCTGCTGCTTCTATTTTAATTACTCCATTGGCAAATCGACAAATTGCTACGTATATGTAGAACAAATCATCTATCTACAAAGCTGTGGGATATATGATGTTTTTTTTTTCAAATTTGCGGAGGCGTGTCAAAAATTGAAAATAAACTTGATCTACTGGCAAATATGCCATACATGTCAAACCTTTATATCTTACCATCTGTGAGATCTCTTCGCTCATACGGACGGACAGGCAAACTTAATATACTTATGTTCCTTTCGTAGAGAGCATAAAAAGTAAATTACAGGCTTTGCTGTATCGCTCATTTACTATTGCTGTTTTTTTTTTTTTAAAAAACAAACGGTCTATAAATCAACCTTTATAAGCATGCTAAATAAAAATACAACACACATACTTTCAGGGGTTACTGCATAGCATTACAGATAAAACGAGAGCGTAAGTTAAAGTCGGCTCTAACCGACTTCGATATACCCGTTACTCATGGAAAAACATGTTTAACAGTGTTCCTGCGTTCCTTAGTGTGACCATCTGAAAAGTATGCAACATTTTTTAGGGTGGGATGGGTGGTAGCGGGGGGGCTTAGTTCACTTTTTTGCTCATAACTTGCGAACCGTTCATCCGATCTTTATCATTTCTTCGGCAAATCGTTTCATTATGCTTTTTACTAACTATCTCTGGAAGGTACAAATCGTAAATCTTTAAAACTGTAGGAGATATTATAGGAGAGATTTTTTCCAAATTGCGGGGGCGGGAGGGGCGTGGCCAAAATTTGAAACAAACTTGATCTGCGTGCAGATAAAAGAAGCATTTGTCCCATACATGTCAAACCTCTATCTCTTACCATCTCTGAGATCTAGGTGTTCATACAGACAGACGGACAAGGCTAAATCGACTCGGCTGTTGATGCTGATCAAGAATATATATTCTTTATATGGTCGGAAATGATTCCTTCTGCCTGTTACATACATTTGCACGACTTTAGTATACCCTTTTAACTCTACGAGTAACGGGTATAAAAATCGTCGGAGGAGAGGAATTCAAAAAACTATATCCAATTATTCTGGCAATTCAGATCATAGAGGAACAATAAGCTCAGCAATGGGCAGAATGAGAGAGTACATTTCGCTCACTTACTTCAATACTGGCATAACTCAATAAATACGATATTTGACTTAATGATGCTGAAATACTCGCTGTACTGTGTACTATTTTGTGTAAAAATTTTAGTATTGATATATCTTTTACTTTCCATGTGATATGAAAATATGTGTCATTATAATTTTACAGGTTCATTTTCATGTTAATGCAATAACGTCATATCTCAGTTGTCCTGCAGTCGATATTGAGCAAACATACATCGGCTTTCAGTTAAAACTTCATTTTTTCATGTTTTATCAATAAGCATTCTAAATTTATATTTTAATTAATTAACTCGAAACTAAAAGAACCATTTTATCTGGGTTAAATACATTGAGAACTTTAAACGTGTTTTTCTGCCAGTATTGAAGTAAGTGAGCGATTTGTCCAATGAGTTTTAGAAGTCGCTTTCGACTCAAAATTGATTCCCACCGATTCTAGAAATGGTACCGTTATCTCAGTCAAATTTAATTTATTAGTAAATCTTCATGAATTTTGAATATAAATAGCAAATCTGGTTGAATAAAGCTTAAAGTAAATTTTCTTTACTTTACAATTGTGTCTCAATAACGCCAAGCGTTAACAATTACTCTCATCATCCAGTTAGACATGTGAAATGTTGTTCAGGCATCAAAAGTATTACAGTCGCTTAACCCATATTTGTCGCGGCCACAACGGGTGGACACTTGTCGACTGGAATGTCAGCGGCCGCACTCGATGTTGTAATTCGCCTTGCAAGCCGTCTGGATTAAATAATTTCATGTATTGCCAAAGCAATAACTACTGACCCCTGCAAAATGCGGCGCTAACTGCATCGTTTATGTCATGGCAAATGCAGACAACTCAGAATTTGCGCCAGAAAATATCTTTAGAGGCATCTCGCGAGTATTGTGCGAAGCAAAGCCGTTGTTGTTGCTGCCGCGACTCTCTCTCTTTATCACAACAGTTAGATAACTGGCATTTGAAATTGGAATGAAGCTTCTATGTTAAAAAGAAGTGGCATAATAAGTAGTGGCTAATGCTTTTAAATGCTTGTAATAAACTGGTTAGTCTAGTGTAAATCTGACTTTCTATATGCGTTTCCCAGCACGAGGAGTGGGCGATCGAAGATGAAAAAGAATGTGCTAAGTAGTTTTGAGCCATGTGTGATGTAAAGAAAATATCAAAGTTTCTTTTAATTTTGGTGAAGATTTTCTAATCAGGTTTATTCAAAAAATGTTGGCAGCAATTCAATAACAGATTTAATATTTGGATGTTGCTGAACTAAAATTACAACACACACTATGTATTTTATGTACAGTAATACTGTATACTGTAACTGTAACAGTATATAGACCAGGACTGCAAGCCCAATCAATTTTTTTCGAGCTCCATTTTACGGGTTTGAACCAAATTTTACCAATGTTCGAAATTTCAAGTTTTTGATGATATAGAAAACTGAAGGCTAAAATAATATAAATAATCGTTTTGTTATTTGAAAGATTTTGGAGAGCGTCAAACTTTTTTGAGATAACTTTCTAAATTGTGATATTTTGCTTTTTGCGGTTAGTATGTCGGCCTGCTGTGCTGAAGGCGTGGGTTCAATCCCGCCTCGAACCATCTAGTAAAAAGTTCATATTTATATGGGTTTTTGCGACCTGTTTTTTGTCAAACTTTTAATATCTGGCTGGCTTGAGGTCGGTGGAGAGTTACAATTCAATGTAATCAACACAAATCAATAAAGATTAATTACAACAACTTTTAATAGCAATTGGTATGTCCGTACAACGATCGCTGTTTCGAAGATAACCACATCTTCTCATCAGCGGACTCTTGTATTGCATATTCACATTCAAACAGCCACGCAGTTGTCCCTTATATAACAATCATTCGCCGAATAACGTATTGGGGACTCCAATTTGCTAAGCGTCGAGATCAGTGTCAGCCTGGACTTCTGCTATGGTTTTTGAACGTGTTGCTTTTTTGCTATCCAATAATTGTTGTAATTAATTTCTTTTTGCTTATGAGCTCTGCAAGGTGGCTGGGCAATCTGCCCAATGATCCTCCATAGCAGAGTCACGGCGTTGTAAATACACAGGGTATTTGTT
Organism: Lordiphosa stackelbergi; assembly: GCA_018904235.1. NCBI lineage: Eukaryota > Metazoa > Arthropoda > Insecta > Diptera > Drosophilidae > Lordiphosa > Lordiphosa stackelbergi. The sequence goes on along the minus strand of JAEIFU010000684.1, from coordinate 95,798 downwards.
TTTGCTTGTTTTTTCAATAGGGAAACCGTTTTTTCGGTTTTTATTGCAAACATTATGGCGTGCCGTCCATTATTTCATATTTATATGGGTTTTTGCTGTTTCATGTTAAACCGAACAGAAAATATATTAAGAAATTGTAGAAATTGTGTTGTATTATCTTGTGGACAGTTTCGATTTTACAGCTGGTATAAATAAATAAAAAATGTACGTGGTAAACGCAGTGGGTGTACAGGCCCGTCTTAAAGAACTCAACCAAATTTTCAAGGCGCTCGAAAATTATGTATTGATAGAAAGGGATCTCAGGTAAATAATGTAAAATTGGCTATACAGCTCCGCAAAGGGGCCAAGCCAAGCTTCTCATAATCTCTTGGCGTGTGTGCTTTAAATTTTTCGCTCAAGAGAAAGGGAGATACAGTTTAACGCCGAATCCAAACAGCAAAGATAGAGAATTTGCTTTTTCTGATTGGCTAGTTACTTCACAGCTGGCGCCAATAGCTGGTGAAGGCGACCGGATATGTAAAAGCTAATTTCTACAGAAAGAAAAAAAATTTTTTTATTTGATGCGGGATCGAACCCACGACCTCCTGCACAGCAGTCCAGCACACTAACCGCTGGGCCACATCTCAGGTGGATGCTGAAAAAATACCTCTCCTACACGACCTCATGGTGAATTTCGAGTCTAGTGATATTTCCGCCTCACGCCCATTTCTAGTAAATACGTGAAGATTGTGCACTTCATCAACACTGATTGGGAATTGGGAACGTATGAACGAAGAGATCTCAGAGATGATAAGGGATAGAGGCATGTATTGGGCAAAATTTGAAAATAAACTTGATCTGTCTGCAAGTATGAGAAGTATATGGCCCATAAATGTCAAACCTCTATCCTTCCCATCTCTGAGATCTCTTCTTTCATACGGACGGAAACAGTGGCGTTAATAGTGAAGTGAAAGTGAATACTCACTTATAAGTTTATAAGTGCGTCAATGGAGTGCGTCTCCAATTTACACAATTACATAATAACGAAATAAATTTTCGGGAGTGCTGGATATAGGCCTTAATCAGGTGAATATCAGCATGAATTTGATTTTTTTTTCTATGTGAAGACACTTAGACCGGAAAATGATAATGCTGTTGAGTTGTAGAGGTAACTAGAAGTAAATATTACATAGAAAAATTACATTTTTTTTAGCCTTTTAATTCTGAAAACAACCAATCCAAGGGTCGGTGTTCCACAAATGTCGGAGATATTTCACATGAATTGAAAAAATTTCATACAAATAAGATGCTATTCAAACGTATTCAGATTTCAAAGCTGTACAAAATTGTTTCTATTCATGTCAAATATCGTACCAAACTAAAAATTTATCTGAGTATAGGACTTTAGCTTCGGAGTCGCTGGCAAAAAACAGCTGACTGTAAGTAATTGCGTTGTGGCTGCCACAGCAGGGTTGTTAATTTGAATAATTGTTTGTTCAGCAAAATTATTATATCCGCTGAAACCAAAGAGTTATTGGCATAATTTTGCCCAGAAGTTTGCAACGGCGAGTAAGAAAAAATATTCATTTCCGACCCTATAAACTATATATATTCTTGATCAGGGTGACGAGCTGAGTCGAGCTGAGTCCGTCCGTCTGTCTGTTTCTACGCAAACTAGTCTCTCAGTTTTAAAGCTATCGAGCTGAAACTTTGCACAGAGTCTTCTTTTTACTGCATACTGCTAACATGTCGGAACCGACCGGATCGGATGACTATATCTTATAGCTGCCATAGGAACTATCGGTCGAAAAGTGGGTCTTTGTGAGAAAAACTTTTTTGTTTTTAATGTTAACTTGTCTCACTTCAGCGATTATTAATATTATACGCTTTTACACAGATTTGGAAGTTTATGTCAAAATCGGATGACTATAAAAGGTATTTTTAAAATCTTATAGCTGCCATAGGAACTATCGGTCGAAAAGTGGGTTTTTATGAGAAAAAATTTTTTGTTTTTGATGTTAACGTGTCTCACTTTAGCGATTATTAATATTATACGCCTTTACACAGATTTGGAAAATTGTGGGTTTTATTTAGAAAAATTGTTTGTTTTAATGCTGGCGTTCCTAAACTCTGATGTATTAAAACACTTGCAAGGGTATAAAAACTTCGGCAAAGACGAAGTTAGCTTGGCCTTCTCGTTTTTGAAGTTTTTCAACCAAATGCTGAAAGCGTTTTTGGTATGCACTGAGTTCCAAACTAAAAAATTATTTTTAAGGCATTAATACTCAATTTTATCGCGTTAAGAATTAAAAAAAGGCTGACCCGCCAAATAAATATTTCGTATTGACAATCCAGTTGCTTACAAGTGAGTGAAGTGCACAAATATAAATTTAAAATTTCCCGCGGTTGAGAAGGCGTAAGCTTCTTTTCTGCTGCGATATGCAACTGTTGTTCCATATGGTATTACTGCCTTCTCCTCTGGAGTTCAATGTTTCCACCATAAAATCATCCTACAAATATTGAAGGTCAAAGTAAATGTAAAAAGCAGGGACCGTAAATAATGATTATTTTATTTTTTTCAAGTAAAAAAATCACCCACTTATAATGGACCTAGAAAATATGATTTACACCAAAATTCTTATTTTTGTACAATCTCTGCAAATTGTACAATCTCTGCAAATCCCCCGTGATTTTTAAATTTTTGATTTTTACGATTTTCTTTAAAAATAATCATTATATTTGAGTAATTAAATAAAACTTACATAATTATAATTATTTCTGATCAAAAAATAAAACTCTAAAATAATGATTAAAAATGATTTTTATTTTTTTGCTCAAAATAAAACTCAAACTTAATTTACGGCTTCTGTGTTAAACTTTTCGCGGATGTGATTTAATATTCTTGATTTATGATTGAATACCTTTATATGATGACTCGAATGACTTTAGCATATAGCTGCCATAGAAACGATCGGTTGAAAAAATAGTTCTAGTGAGAAAAACTTTTTCGTTTTCAATGGTAGCGTCTTTATACTTTCCATTTATGAATATTATCTGTTTCAACATCATTTTCTAGAATTTGATCAATATCGGATGAATATATCGTATAGCTGCCATATAACAAACTGGCAGGCATATATATTGTGCTCCAAGGGTATATAAACTTTGGTAAAGCCGAAGTTAGCTTTCCTCTATTTTTTTTTGTAAAACCATGCCATATACTCTGGCTATCATTTAAAACCCTCATGAAATTTGGTGTACGCGTTGCGGAGATAGCCACTTACACACACATTTTTTCGGGGTAATGAAATAGCTCCGACGTCATATCTCCGCCGTTTTCCAAACGACATATCTCCGAGCGGAGTTATGTTAGTTATGTTTTTCTATATGTATATATTTTAAATAAACTGTGTTAGTTTGATCGCATTAACATGCATGTTTCGTAAAACTGCAATTACACTTGATATATATTTGTTGTTATGGGGACTTGTCATATATCTTTAAAAAGTCTAATGTCAAAATTCTTTAGACAAAATCTTATCAAAAAGGCCCTGTTTCATTTTATAAAAGAAGGCTACATTTTCTAAATAATATTTAGATCAGGGATGAAAATCGGTTCTGAACCGAACCGGTTTTAAACCGAACCTTTAAACCTTTTTGTGCTCGTGAACCGAACCGTAAACCGAACCGGCATGTTTTCAAAAATGTTGAACCGAACCAAAAACCGAAAAATAAAATGGTTCGGTTCGCTTACTGGCGAATAGTAAATTAAAATATTACAAAAATACTTGGAAAAGCAGATGAAAGCAGATAGAAAATGACTGTGAGTAATTCTATGGCTTGTAGGCATGCAAAATTAAGGTTAAAAAAAGAGAGAACGACATAGCTCAGTAATTGTCAACTCTTTGGAAAAAAGAGCTCCCTCCGACTAATTTGAATTTGATTTCTTAGATTCTAGGAATCAAGCCTGCTATTAGAAGAAGGAAAAAATTTAGCTTAATCTCATTAAATATTAATATACAACAAAAATCCAAACGATAATGAAAGCATAACGGATATTCATTCAATTCCTTAAAAAAGTAAAATATTGATTGTTAGCGTTTACCTAAAGATTATTAAGATTGTTCCCTGTTGTTTTGAAAATTAATTTATATGTGAAGTGCCAAATATGTCAGAGATTACTTGATCAGGTCATTTTGATCCGCTTGGCTTTCAATAGTCGATTTCAAACCGTGAAGCTTTCTCAACAACTCACAACATCGTCACTTGATATGTAAAGTAGTACGATTTCAAATCGAAATGAACATACCCGATTAACTTAAAACCTAAGTCTTTTTTAATGAATAATCTGAACACTTGTATCAAAAATATTTTTCTTTAGTTAATTAAATGAATAAAAAGTGAACCGAACCGAACCGAACCATAACCGCGGTTCAGTAAGCCCCAAAAACCATGCAATGGACCGAACCGGCGGTCCAAAAACTGTGTGAACCACCGAACCGAACCAGTTCTTATTTCCGAGGGATTTGCATCCCTGATTTAGATATTTGATTTGGTATTTCACTCTCATCAGAGACAAGAGTAAAGGCAGCTTAAGTTAGCGAAGAATTAAATAACTTCTGAACCCTGCTTTTGGTGTAACTTAGATTTAATGCTCTCCTGATTTTTAGAAGGTTTGCAGCCCTAATATAAGCATACACTCAGTAGATGTGTGCGGGATATTAAAAACTCTCACCTGAGACACAAGAGCTTTAGTCTCCGGCGTCGTGCTGTCCAGAAATATCTTTTTGAATTCACTTGGACTAGACAATTTGAAATCAGAGGCAGAAGCAATGAAAGCCTGTATCTCGTGCAGGCTCTGCTCAGCCAGCTCTGCCGATACTGAGCACTTTTCGATGCGCTGCGATGCCAACATCTCGACTCCATTCGCGCACCACTGATTAGCCTATAAATAATTACAAAAATTGGCTGAGTCACTTGCATGTCCTATTAATAGCTCTCCGCTCACCTTTTCAACTCTCTCCATAAGTTCGCTATTTTTGGCCAGGATATCCAACCTCTTGCCGAGACGCATGACGATTATATCGCAAACGCGCTGCAATTCGTCGCACTTGGGCTGCACCACCTCCCAGGGGTAAACGCCCCGCGATCCGATCAACTGTTGACCAGCCTGAATGATTTCCTCGGCCCGCTCAATGTCTACCATGACGAGGCCATGAAACTCCTCGGTCTCCTGAACCAGCGTCGTCACGCGGTCCACACTTTCGCCAATTTCAGTCATTTCAGCTACGGTCTTCAAGTGCCCATCGAATATGTTCTGTAATGGGAATGGAGAGGGTAAGTGGTTAGGCATGAGGCGATAGACTGCTCCTTACACTCACCTGGAGTTCGCGAAAGTCCTGCTCGAACATGCGCAGACGCAGACACTGCTCCAGACGGTTTCGATGCGTACGCCAAAACTCGTCAAAGCGGCGCTCCGTCTCCTCCAGTTGCACGAGCAGTCTACGGTAATCGCGACAATCATCATAATGTTGAGGTTGTTTAAATTTATATGGTTGATGATAAATAATTTGCTGACGATGCATCGGCTGCCCTGCACTGGATCTGCATATCGGTTTGTGGCGTGGTGGTCATTTATGAACAGTGCACAATATTCGATTTATTTATGAGAATATATCGATTTGAAAATGTTTTGGAAATGTTTTTTACGTTTGCAACCCGAGCACGCAATGGGAAAGACAAAAGACAAGAGACGGCAACAACTTTGGTAAGCAAAATGGGTGACTTAGGCTGGTACATGAAATTTGGTGTGTTTGTGTAAGTAGTTGTGCGGTATTGGAAATGAGTAACAGGAATGAATGCCTCCAGTGATGAGTGCCAATGATGGTGAGACATTAATGTATTGTTTAAATGGTTATGTCTAGATTGTCAGCCCCATAATGAAGTTGGAAAATTTAATCTGAGGCATGCGCTACATTTATGAACTTGAACACAAGAGCGAGAGAAGCTTTGTCAGAGAAGCCTTTCTATATTCTAAACGTAAAAACGAAAGATCATACGAACTGATTAATCAAACAATTTGTTTGACATGCAAAATTCATTTAACACTTACAAATTATAGAGGAACGTATAGAATTTTAATATAAAGTTTTTGGACAAGTTCTTAAATAATATTGACATAGCTCGAGTATTTATAAATATTAATTTTGACATGGAGAAAATTTAAATGTTCAATTGATACACCATTCTCATGTGGAGTAATTCATTATTTTTAAATCTAGAGAAACTACAATTAAACTGAATTCTCGACTATCTACCACTCCTGGAAGCTCTCTAGTGGAACATATTGATAAAAGAGAAATATTAAGGCATGTTCTCAATTCCACTTCAACTGCAACTTTTCGAAAGTGAAATTGATTTATGTTCTCGCAACACCAAGACTAAAAAGTTTTTCGTTTTGAAAAGTAATGATTGTTGGTCGGTGGAATGAAAAGGGTTGGGAAATTTACGCACTCTTACAGTTGCTAGATGTACATAAAGTGAAGTTTCCTTAATTATGTCATCCACTTAGAAAAAGTGAAACTTAAAAGTCAGCCTCTCTCATTTTCAACTATTACATTTTCGATTTGCATAGTCTTCTTTTTAGTTCACACTGCTAATATGTCGGAACCGCTCGGATCGGATGACTACTCCTTGTAGCTGCCAAGGAAACTGTCGGTCGAAAATGGGTCTGAGCGAAAAGAACCTTTTTTGTTTTTAATGCTAACGTTTCCAAAATCAGCGATTATTAATACTATTTGCTTTCACACAGATTTGAAAATTTTGGTTAAAATCAGATGACTATATCTTACAGCTGCAATAGGACCGATCAGTCGGAAAATGAGTCTTATTGAGAAAAACTTTTTTGTTTTCAAATTTATCGTCCGGCGATTGTTAATTTGATATGATTTCAAAAAGATTCGCGATTCTTCATTCAAATCTTTGGTAAGGTGTGGTAAAACTAAAAACCAAAATAAACCTAAAAGGTGAATCTTTTGTAAACAAGGGTAAGAAAAATTAAAACTGAAATTATGATTTAGCTTTATCTTTATATTTGCATGCAACTTCTCTTTATTAAAATTTTCAACGAATTCGGAAAATGTCCTTTAATGTTCTTGAAAAATTAGGTAAATACAAAACCAGTGCAGAGCTAAAAGATACCGAATCGACATTGGGTTAGTAAAAATCAGTAAAAGGTTAATACACAAACGAATATTTTTGAAAGAGTTTAAAATTAGGTTTAGAATAAGGGATTGACTATTTAGTACATACCTTTCAATGGCACAAACATTGCCAGTGCGCTCAGAGAACTCCTTTAGTTCTTCGATTGATTTTATGTTATCCAATAGGGTTTCGCCGTGTTTGGCTGCAGCGAGTATCTCTTCCTACAGTTAAATTTGAAATTCATACGATGATAATGAGAATGTGTAAGCTATGGATAATTGGGTTCTTCATAAAAACAGAGGGCGTTGATATGAAGAAATCACATATCGCTTGCTGCTCAAAGTAGAGAATATAAGCTTATTTATAAATGTATTAACTTTCTGAAAATTTAATAATGACCCTGTTGCTGAGCTTGACTCTACTTTTTCTAAGAAGAACAACTTATGTGTTTATCTCATTTTGATATAATATATACATTTTATGATCATACTGCTTAAGATCCCAGTTGATTTTTTAATTTGGAGAAGATCTTTGTTTTCAGTTTAAGAAAAGTTGAAATACAAAAGGAGTGCAATTTGGTTTAAAATGTTTACTCTTTTGCAAACAGAAAGAATTCAAGTTGATTCACTACTAAATACTGACATTCTTCAGATCTGCAATTGCACGTATTTGGTACGTTACGTATAAACACATTTAATTCCTCAATCATTCTTAGTCAACTGTACTGGGTAAGCAAATTAACTGTTTTGTCTTTTCAATCTTACATTTATTTTGTGTCCACTCTTCCCAAAGTATCATGAAAAGTTACTGGGCTGAGTTAAACGTCTAAATCATGATAATAATTTTGCGTGAACAATTTTATCGAATGCTTTTCTCTCTTGTAAAGGTAATTTGACTCCGCTAGATTTTTTCTTGTGGGGTTTTCTGATATGCCAAGTCTAAAGAGCAATCGGCCGATGCCCTTTAAGCAGCGCTGTTACGCCTGACCCTAACTGGCAGAACACAATTCGTTATTCATACCGAAACGAGCCGAACGCATGCCAAAGCTTGGACCAAGAGAGAAAACAGCTTTTCAGACGCTGGCCAGCGGTCGATGAAGTAGGCCAGAGCTGGTCTGAGTCGCTTTTTGTTTTCGCACACCAATATGCACTCACTTTTTGACCTTGCCCTTCTTGAAAAACTTCTTAAAAAGTTTGTCTCCCAATTAAATATTATACTGTTAGTTAAAATATTTTTATAAGCTCGTAACTATATAGCCGCAGTAGCTACCCCAGCTTGGTATGAGCAAACGCAAAATGAATAAAATAGTTAATAAAAAAATACAAATTTAAATCATTCCATAGAAAACTCACACAATTGACTAGAAGCCTAGAACAATAAATATTGCATTTAACACAGCTTTTTGTTTGTTAGGATTAATGCGAAATTAAGAACGACTGCTGAGGTAGTTAAATCTAAAGGTACACTCTAGCTATCTCAATTGAACTGCTCTACAATGATCACCAAATGCAATTAGGGAATCGATTTTACTAAGTTGCAACGTAAATGAACCTTTAATCTCGCATAGTCAATCCCCTGATCTTCCAAAAGTTTTCTAGTTGCTTCCACCGAATTCGGAAACTCTGTATCATGTATAGCTTGTATGAATATGTCCAGTTCAGCGGAGACTTGATGTGTCAGGCTGGAGAATTTTTCAAGCGACTGCAATGAGAACCGGAAACTTAATAAGAAAGTGCATGGCGACACCCACAACATATACTCACAATTCTCTGTTGTATCCACTCGTGATGGGAATATATCAAAGATCCTCCCATATCGGGGGTAAGTTGGCTGACATCAATAAACTCATGCAGATCGGATAGAGCGGAGCACACTATAAGTCGGAAGCGATATTCGTCCTTTGAGAACTTGGTGCTTACTTCCGATATCGCTTTCTGAAAGAGACCGGCAGGACGCAGCACATAAACCACATGTATGATCCCCGGAAAATAGATCTATTGATAAACAAAGAGGTATATCAATGAAAATTATTTTTTGTAATGGAGTCAAAATTACGGAGATTCGCTGCAGAACTGTCTTAACGGAGGTCCACCTGTCCTTGCGTCGATCAATTATCAAATGGAAGCCCAAGTCAGCATCCTGCAAGCTAAAGTATACAAAATCCATCATATGTCTATGTCTTTGAGATCGCCGTATACTTACGACGGTACCGAGCTGAGGTACAAAATGAGCTTTTGGTAGTCCGCCTCCTCCAGCGAATTGAAATTATTGTTATCGGGGAAGATGATAAGTGGACAGCCCTCTTGTGAGCGTCCACCCGTAATAATGGCATGCTGTGGATGCAGCAAGTCTGCCACGTCGGCAATATTCAGAACACCCTCGCCACTCATGGCGGCGGCAGCTTGTGCTGGACTTATGTGCTCCAGTAGAGAATTGATGTGTTCGCTGGCAGTAGGACGCAGTCCGCTCAGCGCCTCCGCGGCATAGACAACACCCTGCGAGTTCGCCGAGCCGGTTGAGTTGCTGCTTATTGTTGACGTGGTGTGCTGCAGTTGTCCGACCTGGTGAGCCGGCGAGTTGGTAAGTGACTGGAAGAATGCCGTCTGAATGGAAGCGCCACTGCTGACCGAAATCTGCGAGTCGATCATGTGCTGGGTCGTGTGGGAAGCCAACTGCTGCTGTCGCTGCTGCGTCGGCTGCTGTGTTTGAGCAGAAGTCACAACAATTGCTTGTGACTCCGCCAGTGCATTCTGAACTTCATTGTCTGGAAAAGGAGATTCGAAAATCATTCACAATTCATTAACAAAAAGCAACACGAAATGTTTGACGAACTGTTGAAAATATGTTGCGATCTTATTGAGTGTGGCGTGAACATCGAAAAGTGCGTGCCTATTTTTGTAATTCATAAACTGAGCATAGCCATGCACAGTGGTTTCACGTCCTATAGATTTCTATATTCAACTTCTGAGGTCATTCATAGCAGTGGACTGGCGATAGGAATTATTTCGGCAGTCTACATATGTTGAGTACGGAAAAATTCTTTGATTAACTTTTTGATTGCTGCAAATATAGCCGATTCCATTAAAAGTTGTGAAGAGGGCGAATTTTTAATATAATTTGACGGGGGAAAGACATCCTTTGGGTAAGAAAGCTACTGGAAAAAAGAACTTGTATGAACCCAACGCAAACCAAGGTATAAACTAAAGGCAACTTCTGGCTACTTTTCAAATTTAAGATCGACTTAAGGGCATTTCAGGTGTCATTTTTTTAAGTTTACACGGAATTAAATTACAAAATAGCTGTCCAAAAATTGAATACATACAACAAGGCCCATGGTTGCAAACATTTTTTGAGAACGGATTATCTGAAGGTTACACTAAAAACGGGGATTGTTAAGAATTGATGTAATTCTGGTCTGTAAATAAAATTCGCTATAGAGCACCAAAGGGCCAAGCCAAGCTTCTCTCAATCTCTTGGCGTGTGAGCTTATTATCTTTCGCACAAGAGAAAGGGACCTACACTTTTAACGTCAAATTCGAACGGCAACGTTTCGAGAAGCTTTTTCATGGCTAGTACCTTCAAAGCTGGCGTCAATAGCTGATGAAACTGACCGAATGTGTTAAAGCTATTTTTTAAAGTAAAAAAAAAATTTTTTTATTATATGTTCCTGCACAGGCGACCAGCACACTACCCGCTGAGTTACACTCCGGCACAATTCTGGTCTGAAATAGGATTTTTGGGATCGTTCAATAAATAACGGAATTATTTGGTCTCGAAGTAAAAATTTCGAAAATAGACTTTTCTTTATCTTTTATTGGTTTTACTCCGTTATATACGGAGAATGGTGGGTATTAGGCGGAATTAAAAAAAAATTGAAAATCGTTCAAAAAATTCTCTTTATATTTTCGCAACCTTATTACTCTGTACCAAAGATGCATCTATATATATAAAACTGTACGCCCGACTGACATATTATCAACGCCCAGCCTAAACGGCTTATCCTACATGTTTGAGATTTGGCATAGACCTTCGTTTAGTTATGCAGGCGCGCACTAAGAAAAAAAATTTGGAAAATTCCACTTGGAAAAGTTGGAAAAGCGTCGGAAAAGTTTGTAGGGGAAAAATTTTATTTTTCATCCGATTGACTTGAAACTTGGGTTGTAAGGACAGAATACGAAATAGTTTTAAATGTGATTTTCCGATGTTGGAAAATTTGACCTGACGGTCGGAAAATTCCCGGAAAACTCTGCATGAAAAAAAATAATATTTCATCCGATTGGCTTAAAACTCGGTTTGTAAGGGTGGATTACGAAATAATTTGAAATGTAATTTTTTAATGTCGAAAAATCCGCCCCCATGCGGGAAAAATCCCGGTATTCTCCATGGAAAATACTATTTTGCACCCAATTGACTTAAAACTCGGTTTGTAAGGTCAGAATGAGAATTCATTTGTGTTTCCATTTTCCGATGTTGGAAATACCGCCGGGATGCCCACTGGGAAGTGGTTGGGAAGTGGATGGGAGGTGCGTGGGATGTGGGTGGTTAATTGTTTTGGAAGTGGGTGGTATGTGGGTGGCAAGTGGGTGGAATGTGGGTGGTAAGTGGATTGGAAGTGGGTGTGATATGGGCGGGAAGTGGATGGTATGTGGGTGGGATGTGAGTGGTATGTGGGCGGGAAGTGGGTGGGATGTGGGCGTAAATGGGATGTAGGTGGAAAGTGGGTGGTATGTGGGTGGCAAGTGGGTGGAAAGTTGGTGGGAGTTGGGGAGGGTGGGTGGGATGTGGATGGGATGGGAAGTAGGTGTGCATTGGTTCTATACTGTTGAAGGCGCAGCGAAGCGCGACGGGTTATTGCTAGTAGAGTATATTAAGATTGTGCAAAAGTATGTATCAGGGGGAAGGAATAATTTCCGACCCTATAAAGAATATATATTCTTGAAGAGAGCATCAACAGCAGAGTCGATATAGCCATGTCCGTCTGTCCATCCGTCCGTATAAACAAACAGATCTCAGAGGTGGTAAGAGATAGAGGTTTGACATTTATGGGACAAATGCTTCTTATACTTGCATTTTTTGCCACGCCCCCTCCCGCCCCACAATTTTGAAAAAAGTCAAACAGTGACCAGGTACGAATTTCGAATGTGTGCGCGACACAATAACGAGTAGTTTACACTTTAGTGTTTGTTGTAATAGTAGATTGTTGGTCATTGACCATTTTTCGATGATGATTAATTATACTTCGATGTAGGTCACAAATCAATTTTTAGGTTAAAACCGAAAGAATCAGAGCCTTTAAAAAGCCTTAAATTATGAAAATCAGTTAAATAGATCTCGAGAAATATGGGTTGAAAGTGCGTCAAGGCTTAATAAAAATAAAATCTGCAAAAATTTCAAAGCAAAATTTAAAAAATTAACTTTTTGGAATATAACGAACATTTTAAATAATTATTTTTAAGTTTTTTGATAAAAAAAGAATAAACTGGAGTCGATGAAATTTTCTTTTCATATACAAGTGTTGCACAGTGGCAGGTAAGTCGGGCATTGCAAAAATCTAAAATTGATGGTCGATTTTCCGCCAATTAATATAGTTCTAAATATTAACTATAGTTCAAATGAATACATAGAAGCGACAATTTATAATTTCGTGAGAAGATCGTTTTAGTTTTAGACAGGGAATCAAACCGGAACCTATTAAAACTTAGAACCTAAACTTCTTATTTACCAACGTCAGCGCTTTCGTAAGTACTCAAATGAAAATTGGCAAATTTCTCGGTTTTTTAACTACAATACAATAGTCACCCTCTCATTCTTGATTATGTTCGCAAATTAACTGAGAGCAATGTAAAATATTACAGTTGGAATATTCTGAAACCAATATTGATTTCACTTACTTTGAATTTTAAGGGAAATTTTTAGCTCTTTTGTTATTGCCAATTGATGTGAAACATCCTTAATTTCGGTATGGAAGATTATAGGAGTAAAATTTGATTTCAGCGTCATGTGACGCTGACGTCATTCATAATTTGAGTTGTTGTTTTGTGGAGTTTCTGGAAGATCTGTGTGGGATCTGGGTGGGATCTTGGTGGAATCTGGGTGGTATTTAGGAGGGATTTGGGTGGGATATGTGTGGGATTTGGTTCCTATCTGGATGGGATCTGGTTGTCATCTGGAGTGGCTCTAAGTGGGATCTGGGCGGGATCTGTGTATAACCTTCGCGGGATCTATGTCGGTTCTGGGAGGGATCTAGATGGGATCTGGGTGGAATCTGGATGGGATCTGGGATCTCACCTTGGTGGAATCTGAGTGGGTGAAAAATCATCATTTATTAATGGAGCAGAAAAATGAAAAAACACTGCCGCAAGTGATCTTGTTGTTGGTATTTCTACTCCCATTTAGTTTTCTTCTTTTGAAAGAGTGCCCTTACCTATTTCTAAACCATTGAGGGGGCTTGTGATTTTGAAAATAAGCTCTTAAGCTTAGCATCAAGTTTCACATCAAAGTCTCGTGAGTGTTAACGACACTCACACCTTTTTTTCTACAATTTTCCGACCATTTCTTCAACTTTGAAACCATCCAGGGCAAATGTCCAACCAATCTCAAAAGTTTCATTAACAATCGTATGAAAGGTTTAAACAGGCATAAGGGACAAATTTTTCCAAAAACTTCTGCCAAGTTTGGTCGAAATCGCTAGTCGTTGCAGCAAGCTTTTTCGAGTAAATTAAAACGGCACAGACGAAGTTAGCTTTGCTTTCTCGTTATATATATAGACTAGCAAAAAGGCCGTCCGGCTTCGCTGCGCCTTCAACAGTATAGAAGCAAACAATATTAGATGTAATAATACCCCGTAGAACCCAGAAATCGAACTTTGCCGATGGGTTTTCCCTCCAACTCCCACTCCCATCCCACCCACTCTACACCCAATTCCCACCCACCTCCTTCCCCCCAGTTCCCACTCACTTCCCGCCCACATCCCTTCCACATCCCACCCACATCCCACCCACATCCCTCCCACTTCCCGCCCACATCCCACCCACACCCCACCCACACCCCTCCCACTTCACGCCCACATCCCATCCACTTCCCACCTACATCACACCGACATTCTACCCACTTCCCGCCCACTTCCCAGCGAGCATCCCGGCGGTATTTCCAACATCGGAAAATGAAAACACAAATGAATTCCCATTTTCACCTTACAAACCGAGTTTCAAGTTAATCGGATGAAAAATAGCAATTTAGCATGTAGAATTTTCCGGGCATTTTCACGCCTACGCGGATTTTCCCACATGGCAAAATCACATTTCAAATTATTTCGAATTCTGTCCTTACAAACCGAGTTTCAAGCCAATCGGGTGAAAAATTTTTTTCATGCAGAATTTTCCGGAAATTTTCCAAACGTTGCGTCAAATTTTTCATCATTGGAAAATCACGTTTCAAATTATTTCGTATTTTATAATTACAAATCAATTTTGAAGCCAATCGAATAAAAAATAGTTTTTTTTCATGCTCAAATTTTCCGGGAATTTTCCGACCGTTGGGTCAAACTTTCCAACATCTGAAAATCACATTTCAAACTATTTCGTATTTTATTATTACAAACCAAGTTTCAAGCCAATCGGATGAAAAATAACATTGTTCCCATACAAACTTTTCCGAAGCTTTTTCGACTTTTTCGGGTGGAATTTTCCAAAACCCCGTCTTAGTACAAAATTTCACCACTAACACAAACTCCTGTCCAAATTTCAGCTTTCTTACCGTTTGCCGAAAAACACATGTCATGGATCGATCAATGGAAAAAGGTAATATTTTCAGACCAGAAAATATTCAACCTTGACAGTCCAGATGGTTTTAATTATTACTGGCACGAGTTGAAGAAGCCCGAATCCTTTTCTACTAAGCGGAACTTTGAAGGAGGTTTGTTAATGATATGGGCTGGTTTTTGTTACTTTTGAAGGACCCCCATATGTAAAGTGAATGGGCGTATGAACTCGAAAAAGTATATAACCATGTTGGATTGTTGGAAGTATTAATAAACTTTTTAAATCAGCAACCTACTTCAGACACCATTTTTCAGCAGGATAACGCTGCTATACATGTATCACGACTCAGCTTTAATTGGTTTCATGAGAAGCAGATCGATGTTATGAAGTGCCCAGCACGTTCTCCAGATTTAAATCCTATAGAGAACATGTGGGGTAACTTGGCACGATGTGTATATGCTGGTCATCGCAAATTCGAGTCGGTGGAAGAGCTCAGAATTGCTGTAGTCAATGAATGGGCCAAAATTCCTACTTCAGAGTTTCAAAAAATCATACATTCAATGTCAAAACGAATTTTTGAACTGATTTCCAAATCTGGAAGCTGGACTCACTATTAATCATCATTTTCTTCGACAATAATATGTACATTGTTTTTTTGCCATATAATTTATATACATGCCTTTAATTGAATTTCGCCGTAAAAAATGAATTTTTTGAAAATAATTTGTTTGTTAATCTAACACCTGTTGATTTGTAGTATTAAGACATTTGTTGAACTTATATCGTTATTCACTTGAATAAAAATTTGATTCATTTCTCATCTAATTTCCCATAAATCATAAAATATCCATGTGCCTTTAATTGAATTTCGTTGAGCTTATAAGATACAGAGTCATCCGACTCTGACCAAAACTTGCAAATCTGTGTGAAAGTATATAATATGAATATTCGCTGAGTTGGGGGACGTTAACATTAAGAATAAAAAGTTTTTTCCACTAAAACCCTCTTTTCGACTGATAGTTCCTATGGTAGCTATAAAATATAGTCATCCGACTTTGACCAAAACTTGCAAATCTGTGTGAAAGTATATAATATTAATATTCGCTGAGTTAGGCGACGTTAACATTACAAATAAAAAAGTTTTTCCCATTAAAACACCCCCTTTTAGACAGATAGCTTCTATGGCAGCTATGAAATATAGTCATCTGATCCAGCCGGTTCTGACATATTAGCAGTGTGCAGTAAAAAAAAGACTCTGTGCAAAGTTGCAGCTCGATAGCTTTAAAACTGCGAGACTAGTTTGCGTAGAAACAGACAGACAGACGGACGGACAAAGCTAAGTCGACTAAGCTCGTCGTTCTGATCAAGAAATTAAAATTAAAATACCCTTTGCAGGGGTATAAAAAAATACAGTGTAGTTTGAGAAAACTATTGGAAACTGTTTAAAAGATTATTTATAACGGTCTCTAGAATTCGTCACTAGCAGTTTCATGGTTAAGACGTTTCTTAAAAGCTTTTCAGTTTCCTTAATCTATAGAAAATAACGATAATATCGACATATCGATGTTTTTTGGAAGGGATATATCAAATATTGATATTGAAAATTTGGATTCTTGATATTATCGATATTGATATTTTGAGAAATATCGACAACTCTAATTTGAATAATTTGAAGCACTGTGCAGTGGTTTGCATTTTGTTTTTAGCTTTGACCCATTTTCGGCTAACTCTTGCGCTTGCCGCGGGTTTGTTTACTCAAGAGATTTTACAACTCTGCAAGCCATAACAAGTCATTCATTAATTGAAGAGTTTATTAAGAGCTAATAAACAGGTGCAAACTTTAGAGTGCATTAGGTTACGTATTGCCTTTCCTCGGAAATGTTGAGTCAACTTCTAACAATGCCAACTCAGAATTGCAATTGTCAACTGTTCTTTCCCTTTGTTTTATCGCAAGCCAGATGGATATCCATTGAAATCAAAGCATTTCTTACCTGTGTTGACACAAGTACTCATCACACATACTTAATGGAGTATGTGTATCATCAGATACATTTAATTGCCATAAATAGTTTGGCAAACTTCTAGCATTATATAATTGCTATGCTAATAACGAATACGTTAGAATGAAGTACATACATACATTGTGTGATTGTATGCGAGGCAATTATTTCTGGCGTTTATTTTAAGCACTTTTCTTTATATTGCTCATCACAGTTTTTATTCGAGTTCTTAACAGACTACGAGACAATATCGACATACCGCTATGCCCACTCAATACGTTTCCCATTTTGTGTAGATGATTCCACTGATATGGCTATCTAATAGATAAACACCGTTCGCCGCACTTATTTTTGCAGATAGCGTTTACATTTCACAGCCGCATATTTCGCGGCGGCATACACAAGAAAATATGAATTTTAACAACACGAAACAAACAATAGAAAACGTGATGTACTCTAGATTTTCCGCCCCAAGAACCACAACTCAAACGATCCACAGCCAAACCAAAACAGAACGCAGTGACTGAAATGCGGCGCGTGGGTGAGAAGTTGCACGAATGCTGAAAGCGAGAGAGCCTGAGCAGCTGCTCCCAACCGGCGGGAGCATGCGGAAGAGACAAGCTGGAGCTGATTTGATTGCAAAATTGCTTTACAATTGAAGGCTTGCGAGAGGAGAGCGTGAATGATTACATTGTCGCTTGACGGCGGCATGGTCGGCTTTCCTCGAGTTGCCCAGAAGATTAGACAGCTGGAAAACTAGTCAATCGCGTAATTTGCCCAAACGGTTTTCCAGATCTTCAACTGTTTTTGTTCAGGAAACAAGAGCCCGATTATAAATCACGCAACATCTGTTACTGCGGAGAACTCTGCAGCATTGTTGACATTTTAAGCCGCAATTACATGTAAACAATAATGTTTGCTTGTGCCGGCGCGCGTTGCTACGCCCCGTTTAGTATTTTAAACAGGGAATCAAACCGAATCGAATTTCGGTCCCGGTTCTGGTACGAACCGAAACTTATGTTTCAATTCAGTACCGGTACCTAGATTTTTATTTCGGTATACCGGTACGTATCGGAAAGATCGTTTACTGGTTTTGCGTCCATCCAATTGTTTAGCGATAACATAATAATTACACTCCAAAATAAAGTACTACGATCACTTTTCCTTCTCAAAGGCAAATGTTAAAACTTTGTCGAGATTTCATCTTCTCTATTTTAAAAACGTTTCTCAGCAAAAATTATGACGTTTGATGCCCATTAAACTGGTTGGGGAAAACACTGATCTTTTCGAATTGTCCTGTTTCTTTTCATACAATTACATGTATGAATCCACTTAGCCTCCACTTTCAGCCGGTCTTGAACCACACCCGCAGTACCAGCTCGGTTCGGGTTTTTGGCTCAATCGAACAGGACCGACAATCGAACCTTTTAAATGTTTAACCTCCCGAGCCTAGACCCGAACTTTAGTCAGTTTTTTCAGAGCTTCTAAAGTATCATCGTTGACCGTTGAAAAATTTGTTTATAGTGCTCAATCGGAGCATTATCATTTCAAAATTATATTCAGACTGCATATTACGACTTCAACAATGAAATAAAGTCAAGTTGTTAAATGGCAAATGAAATCCGTTTATTGATTTACTTAGAAGGTGCGGCCCTGGTAGAGACATAATGAATGATTACTATAATGAATGAGGTCATTGGGGTATTGATAAACGATTTTAAGAGCTGGTCAGAACTGATTTCCTTAATTAGTTTCAATTGAAGTGAAATGGATAACACAAGTACTTGTGTGTCTCAATTGTACGGGGTATTTCGGAGTCAGGCCACTTGACTGCAATGCTCTTACTTGTTGGTTCTAAGCTTATCATGAAATTATAATGAGGATCTAAGAATATAGGATGCAACATTTTCAAAGATGATTTAAATATACGATTGAACCAAATTACGTACAAGATCCCAAAAACTAAGGACAACCTTTGCAGTCTAATTGTTTCTCATAACCAAAAATTTACCGGTACAAAGTTAAGGTTCTTTTCGGTTCCAAGAATATCGGTTCTCGGATTCCGGTATACAAAACATTTTAAATATCGGTTCCGATTCTGGTTGTGAGTTTTAATCGGATATTTTTGGTTCCACCAAAAGGTCAACCTGGGCCATAAAATTAAAAGTGGTTAAAAACACTATATACAATGCAATTAACTGTAAATTTTTGCTTCGCATTATAGCAGAAACCACTTAAATATAATGATGTAAAAAAATGTCCCGTGCGAAAATGCTTAAGGTTAAATTTTTGAAAAAGATGTAAATAATTTTTGGTTGAAATTAAAACCATTTTAAAGAGACATCAATGCACTACTGTGTATTTGTCCCGTGCGAGTGTGATGTTTTTTGCAATTATCTTGAAAACAAAAATTTTTCCAAAATCAATCTTTGCTCCAATTGTAGGGCTATTGAAGAGCCATAAGTTAAGCCTTTTGTGAAAATAAAAATTCGCTGTATTTTGACTTTTTATACCCTTGCAAAGGGTATTATAATTTTGCCCAGAAGTTTGCAACGCATAGAAATATTCATTTCCGACTCTATAAACTATATATATTCTTGATCAGGGTGACGAGCTGAGTCGATTGAGCTTTGTCCGGATTTGTCTGCAATTTTAATATACCCTCTCCAAGGGTTTTTTTTCTCAATATTACCGCTCTCAAACACGGTCATGGGTAATATTAAATGATTTTAAGCTGATCTGCGAAGTTTGGTCGAAGTCGCTAACCGTTGAAACAAGATTTTTCAAGTGTATCAGAACTTCGGCACAGACGAAGTTAGCTTTGCCTTTCTCGTTAGATTTATCACAGTGCATTCGATGATGCTTTGTCAATGAACATGAGTGTAGGCTAGTAATTACTTCTTCCCATGAGTTCCCGGAACGGACAGGGACAGGGAAACAAATTTTATAATTATTTACAAACTTTTTCGGGCATAATCACCCTTTAGTGCCCACTTTCTCCATAAATATAATGTATGTACTATAAACTAGCCAAGCTTAAGCCATTAAGCACATTTCGTTTTGAATTAATAAATCAGGACCAACTATTTTATATATGGAAGCAAGTTTTGCTGAGTGACTGCAGGCTGTGCGACATTATTTCAAGGGCCCCAAGCGAAGAGCGGACTGTATCTAGGTATCTAGGAGACCCAGTACAATAGACCCGTAGAGGAAATCGTTGACATTAAGGACAATTGCAGATTCAGCTAACAGGAGAAGTAACTTCTGATGAGCATTGATCTCCAAGTCAGTCGTTTGCCGGTTGTCGTTCGTTATCGTTGCCCATTTACATATGTACATACAAATTTTGATGATGACTGCTGCATAATAATTCATCATTAATGACGCGAATTGTATGGTCATGGTTAAGTAAATGATTCACTTCCTTTAGGTGCCCATCAAAACGGTGGTTTTCTTTTTATTGCAGCCCAGTGAAATTAATCCACATACATATACTTATAAACTTGTGTTCGTACATTACGTATTAAGTGGGATGCTTATATACCGGTCCAGATTCTATAGATTGTTTAACGGTAGGCGCACCTCACTTTTCACTTGAAGACATATTGCACTTTCTTAGGCCCAGTTTTGTGTTTTGCGCAAGATTCTGAGCCAATCCCAATAACACTTTTAGCAGATTTTTTTATGCAGTTCCACTTTATTATTATTTACAGTTTCTGTTTATTTTAATACTGAGTAAGTGCGAGCAGCTGTTGTGCTGGAGGCGTCACGATTTATTCACGTATTTGCTTTTGGTATTCTGCAACCGGTAGCATACGGTCACTCTAAGACATTTTAATAGTGATGTGAGTTCAGCCATGTCAGCTGACTCTAAGTGAAGAGCGCAGTGTTGTCAATTTAGCTATTTTATTGCAGATCTAATTTATGAATAAACAATATATCGCAATACTCTAGTGAAAAGCGAAGAATTTAAAGAAAGGGTTTGCTAGCTTCTATTCCATGCGATTAAAAGCTACTGATACTTCAGTTACTAAGTTTTTTTAAATGCGGCTTTTTGTACTTTT
This sequence comes from Lordiphosa stackelbergi, assembly GCA_018904235.1. Lineage (NCBI taxonomy): Eukaryota > Metazoa > Arthropoda > Insecta > Diptera > Drosophilidae > Lordiphosa > Lordiphosa stackelbergi. Next base: position 74,792 of record JAEIFU010000684.1, on the reverse strand, counting down.
AATGATATTTCCTCAGAGAGATGCCCCTTATAATTTGTTTAAAACAAGGTAACAAATAAGAAATTTGTTTTTAATTTAAACGCAAATGCGGACATCAAAGTTAGTACTTAATCTTCCGAAGTAGAGAATGGAGCGCATAAAAACCACACATTTTGGGAATGGCCATGACAAGATTACAGTCCTTTAGTTTTTGGGCAAATGCTTGGATATGTAAATCCATATCCATCAAAAAACCCCTTTTGCATATGTAAATCTATCTGAAATGAGAAACAATGTCAGACCCCAGAAGTCAACAATATTAAGCAAAAAGAAGTAGTCACACTCTTGTGGGATGATGGTAATAATTGCTTTAGGACGGATTTTATAGGAGATTTTCTAATTTTATGGTTGTTTTTTAAGTGTAGGAAGTATATTTTTCCATTCTCACCAAGTACTGTTGTTTCTATGACTTTGATATCATAAGTTAATATCGAACTAGCTTCTTGATCACTGATTATTACCGAGTATATTATAATCAGGCCTGTTCCGAATTCCGAACGTTTTCAAAAAGTAAAAACGAAACGAAAACGAACGTTTTACTCTTTGCTGTTCCCAGTTCCGAACGATTTGGTTACGTTTTGACTTTTCGAACTCGGTTTCGAAGTCGGTATTATAAACAGCTGTCTGGCAGCCCTGCGCGCGTGTTTGTGTATATCGACAGCAGCCAGAGTTGTCACCATCAACATCATATTAATTTACAAAGCTCTTATTAACATTTTAAGTTCATTTATTTTTAGTTAAAACATTATTTAATTATGGAATTTGAATATGTCATATCAAATATGGTTTAGTATAGCTAAATAAAATAGAAATAGTGCTGACCGAATACATTAATTTATATGAAGTAACCCTAGCAGCTTTCGATTGAGGGTTGAAATCGACTAAAAAGTAAAGTGGAATTCAGAATAGAAAGATAAAAATAGAATTCACGCAATGTTTTATAGATGTTTATAAAAAAATAATTTTAAAATATACTTAATGCTAAACGATTTTACAAATGTTCAACATTATTAAATTAATTAGTTTATAATTTTGGGGATTTATTTTAATGCTTTTAATAGCAATTACTTTTAATTCCGCTGACTCTGCAGCACAACTTTTGAAAATGACAATTCTGGTCGATTTGCGGAATTCGGAACAGCAATCAACTCGATTGGCGACAATTCCACTCGTTTTCGGATTTCGGAACAGGCCCGATAGTTCAAACTATACACTTCAAATAAAATAATAATTTATTTATTTCAAATATTAACATCAATCGGAAACGGCAATTGCTTGTTTCATATCGATCGCACTGAAATATTCCGACTCTTTGTTCTTTTTATCAAGTATTTAAGGAAAGGGTCTATAAGAAAAGCCTTTTCAGAGATTGAGAGGCAGTCTATGACTGATAGGCTTAGCGGTAAACAGAGACAAAATGGTGGACAAGCGTTATGCGAAAGAATTGGGCCAAGGCAAGTTAGGAGGACCAGGTGCTGAAAGACGCTTCCAAGCTTGGTGTAAACAACTGGTGCCAGATTGCACGGAGCAAAAGCGACTGGCGGGCATTAGTAGCAGCGGCCGAGACCGTCAAACGGTTGTGAAGCCGTTATAATAGACTTTGTCTAACTCGTTTATTCCTTTGAAATTTTTCAATTTTTTGTATTTTTAACTACAGCTTACACCTAAAATACACCAGTTCTGAATGAATATATTTTTGAAGAATGAGATGAATGAATTCTCAAAGCTTTCCAGTTTCCTAGATTTAGTACTGATTTAATTGTTGTATTTGAGATTACTAGTTTTGGAACTCTGATTTCTTCGTACGGCTTGACATGCTATCATAATTTTGGATTTACTGTTTTTGATAGTCCTGCTTTTCAATATCAATTTCAATAATTTATATCAAATAAATGGGGCTGCGCACTTAACATTTCGTGCATAACTTCGGTGTTTTTGCTCGGATCTTATTGTGGTTTTTAGAATAGATAAATATCTAACATGAAAAGAAAATTGTGACTAACAGTTCTTCGCGTTTAAATGGGGTAGGATGAGGAATCTTCCAAATCTGAACAAAACTTGATCTGGGTACGGCATACATCTATATACATGCAAAAATTTGCAGCTCTATCTTTTATAGTCTCTGAGATCAACGCTTTCATACAGACAGGCGGACGGACATGGCTGGATGTATATACTTTATTGGGTCTGAGATGCTTCCTTATGGCTGTTACATACATTTTTACAGGGTATAATATAATACGGGAGTCCTGTGGAGTTTAAGAAAGTCAATTTAAATGCCTTGACCGAAACCAAAATTCGGTTAATCGGTTTTAATCCCTGCTTTGGAGAAAGAGGAGAGCGCCGCAGCCAAATTTATTTTAAATCGCGCGTGGAAAAGAGTTTATAAGTGAGTATCCACAAACCGCTTTAACAATAAACATCGAAAAACTTTGCCGGAATGTGTAGTGCAAATTTTAACATTTTGCCTTCAAGTAAAACGTAATTTCAAAACAAAAATTGTTGTACACGTCACTTAAGGGTACAAAAACTATAAGTGTTATAAACGAGCGGTTTCTTGCAATAGATAGGTAATCGGTTAAATTAAATTTAGATATTTTTGTTGTTTTTGTTGTACCTGCGGTTGTTGTTGTATTCCTGTTTAAAATTAACCAAAAATTTAAAACATAGGCCCATGGTTGCAAAAAAATTTTTTAGAAAGGATGATCTGAATGCAAAACTGAAGACGGGGTTTTGTTAAGAATTGATGTAATTCTGGTGTGAACTAGGATATTTTGGATCGGTCAATAAATGGCGAAGTTATGGGGTTTTCAAAGTCAAAATTTAGAAAATCGACTTTTTTCCGTTCCGCTCCGTTATTTTTTGACCTGAAATATCCCAGTTCACACCAGAATGGTGGGTATTACGAGCAATTTTAAAATCGGTCAACAGTTACTCTTTAAAGCTTTGCAACCATTTTGGAAAAAGTGGTTATTTTAAATAAATGTAAAAAATCGATTTGGTGCATTTGGGTGTTAGCTTTCACCAAAAAAATTTATCAAAATCGGTCGAATAGTTCCCAAGAAATTTGGTTCAAAGTCAAGACATGGTAAAAAAGAAAACAAATCAAAAAATTTCCAAGTAAAATTTGTTTTTTCAAAATTTTTTTTTTGAAAATTGCGATGGTTTTATAACTTCTTTTAAAGTTTTTTTTAATGGCCGTCTGTGGCCCAGCGGTTAGTGTGCTGGACTGCTGGGCGGGAGGTCGTTGGTTCGATCCCGCCTCTGAACATCTAATAATAAAAGTTTTTTTCTTTCTTTAGAAAAATAGCTTTTACATATACGGTCACCTTCACCAGCTATTGGCGCCAGCTGTGAAATAATCTAGCCATGATAAAAGCAAATTCTCAAACTTTGCCGTTCGGATTCGGCGTTAAACTGTAGGTCCCTTTCTCTTGTGCGAAAAATTTAAAGCACACACGCCAAGAGATTGAGAGAAGCTTGCCTTGGCCCCGTTGAAGGAGCTGTATTGAATAGCCAATTTACAAAGTTTTTTTTTAAACTAAAAATAAGAAAAAATAAATTTTTTTTCGTATAAGTAAGAGAGCCGGGAAAAAATATTGTTTTTAATTATTTCTGTAAATCCAATTTTCGGATCTGCTTGAAAGTTTTACAGGATGTTTATAAGACCCTAATAGAACGTTTAGGCAAATTAAAAAAAAATCTAATAAAAAATTTTCTGAAGGTATACAGTACCCTTAAACCATTTATGTACATCAATTTGAATTTTGCTATGGTTTGCTTTATGAACTTGGAAAAGCAGTTGCATTTAGGCTTTGTGGTTAAGTCGAAGTTAGAAATACACATAAATCGAGCTAGATTATAAGGGGTTCGGTTTATTGTCCGTTTCAACGGACAAAAAACTCTCGAACCGTTTGCAGCCTTGACATATTGTTCATAGGGTTGGAGATGCTTAATTCTGTCTGTTACATATATTTTTAGAATCCCCACATACTCTTTGTAACTTTGGTAAAGAGTATAAAAAGAAATAAAGCTTGCATAATTGCTTTCACCCTCTTAAAATCAACTGCTTCAACTACTTCATTAATATGCGCCAACTTATTTAGCCTGTAACCGAAGCTTTAATCTTCCAGTAACGCGCATAAATAAATTGTAAACCTCCCCAAGAGTAGCAAAGCGTCTACAAGCTTAAAATGCAATGCAAGAAATGAAACCAACAGGCAGCAGAAATGAGGTAAGGGTGACTGCATTTTACCTTACCACCAAGCGGCCATTGAAGTGCAGTTACATCTATGCACACTCATTTGTATTTGTATGAATGCACTTATGGGAAGTTTAGCCTTTTTCGACCCACAAACGTATCACGTGTCTGGGTCTCTATCGTTTAAGTGCCATGGTGAAATGCACAAGTTCTATTTTTTTTAAGCAACTAAAAAGTTTCATACAGCACAGTATTCAAGTCAAGGCTAAACACCTTCCAAAACATCTAAAAATGTTGGGCATAGTTTGTTCATTTCACTAAACAAGTTCACTTGTTCTTTTTATACTTTGTACCGAAAGTAGATAGAGAATATTAAGTTTGTGCAAAAGTATGTAACAAAGAGAAGGTATCCATTCCGACCGCGCGCTTCGCTGCTTACTAAATGAATTAAACGTTTAATTTGACTATCATAAAATGTTAGAAATGTTTTACAGAATGACACAAAATGAAATGAACTAGGCGTTCACTATGGGCCCAAATTTGGGAATTTTTTGACTCGTTTTTAATTTTTGCGGAACAATAGGTAAAAGTAAAAAAAGTAAAAAGAAAAGTAAAATTTTTTTTTATAAAACTATGCCGCATACTCTGACTATCAATTAAAAAATAACGCATGCAATTTGGTGTACGTTTAGTGATAAGATGATGGTTGTTTAGGTTCAACAGTTCACTAAGTGTTTATACCCGTTACTCGTAGAGTAAAAAGGGTATACTAAAGTCGTGCAAATGTATGTAACAGGCAGAAGGAATCATTTCCGACCATATAAAGTATATATATTCTTGATCAGCATCAACAGCCGAGTCGATTTAGCCTTGTCCGTCTGTCCGTCCGTCCGTCCGTCTGTATGAACACCTAGATCTCAGAGATGGTAAGAGATAGAGGTTTGACTTGTATGGGACAAATGCTTCTTTTATCTGCACGCAGATCAAGTTTGTTTCAAATTTTGACCACGCCCCCTCCCGCCCCCGCAATTTGGAAAAAACGTTATATCTCCTACAGTTTTAGAGATTGACAATTTGAACTTTCTTGAGATAGTTAGTAATTAGCAAAATGAATCGATTTGCCGAAGAAATGATAAAGATCGGATGAAAGGTTCTCAAGTTATGAGCAAAAAAGTGAACCAAGCCACAACAAACTAATTTTAATATTTTAAAATATTTTGTCCGCCAAAAAAATGCAAAAGTCTCAAAGCAGCAGATGAGCAAACCTGCCAACTTATTGAAATAATTTTTGGGTATCTAGTGCCATTCTCGCTAGGTACAGTGGATGTGGATTGCAAAAAATTACAAGAGAGCAATTTCGTTCGAAATTGAGAACACAAAAACAAAACCGAAGCGGAATTGCGTTCGATTTACTTTTCAAAATGTAGTGGAATTGAGAACATGCCTGTATGACAATAACATTTTCGAGTTTTAATTTTCTTTTCCAAATTAAAAGTTTATACGCTTAAACGAAGTATTTTAAGAAGATTATTTGGATAAATTAGCAGTTTACAAAAATATGTTGTTGGGCCAATTTCTATTCATACAGCTAGCTACTTTGTGTCAGATAACCATAAATTTTGTTCTGTTAGACTGTGCAACACTAAAAAGTTGAGACGGTCGAGACTACAAAATTCTGAAAGGGTATGATGGTAGTACAAAATCATTCACTGGGTTTGGTCTGGTTAGCGTTAGCTGCCGATTTCTTTTTATAGCACTTTTAAGTTTTAAGCATATGATTGGGACTTGTAACTCCATATCTCGTAAACTATTTGGATTTCGCTTTGACGTCTGAAATGAAGTTATTTCTCTTGACTTGGTTTCCAAAACATTTCAAAGTAACAAGTCAAAATAGTCACATCTTTAAAGTCAAAATTGCAAAAATGTCGTATAACCATCATGTTTTCCCCTCATTTTGTACGGTTTTTCAACTTTTTCTTGAAAACTATAACGAATTTGAGTAAGCAATGAAGAACGAAAAAGTAGCTTCGACTAAAATAAACAATCGGTTGGAACATACCAATTTCTTTCGATTGGTCCTTCATATAGTTAAGGGCCCTAAAGTATATATAATTTTAACCAAAACGCGAAAAATTACCGTTTTTGTTAGCAATTTGCTGACCCAATCAAAAATTTCGATTGTTGTGTATTAAATCAATAAAACTGTAAAAAAAACTTAAGAAATAACTAAAGAAATTTAATTTATTTGCTTTTTTACCGATAATTTTCGTTTTTTTTCGATTTTTTATGACATTTTTTTTATGGTTTTGGGCTTTAAACTATATAAAAGAGTACTTAAATGAAGTTTGTTCGTACTAACGGTTTGTATATTTCGGTCTAAGCAAGAACTTTTACCTACATTACTTGTACGAAATTGTAACGGGTTTCAGGAAAAAGTTGAAAAACTGGAAAAAAGTTGTGAAAACTTGGATTTTTTTGACATCTTTTGTAATTTACAGAACGAAGATGTAATTATTTTGATTTGCTAAAGACATAAAAGCAAAAATCAAAATAGTTTACGAGACATGGTATCCTAGTCTGAAGCTGAAAAGAGCAAAGGTCAATTAAAAGAAAACGGCAGCTAATCAGACCAAACCCAGACAGGGTTTTTATACTTCCATCACACCCTTTCAGAGTTTTTTGGTCTCGACCGTATCAACTTTTTTGAGTTGAAAAATGTGTCACATAGGTTAATTCAGGGAATTTTAATTATTTTTGTATACCTTTTAAATTATTTCTAAAATCACCTTTCTATAAACCAACGCGCAGGAGAACACAAATACATAGTTTAGTATTTCCACAAAACAGTTTAATGGTATCAATTAAGGTTTTTCTAAGCATAAAACGTTTATAAAATAATGATGATGTAAATATTGGTGGTCAGAAAATTCGACAAAGTTTCCAGAATTGTATGAACTATCAAAAAATATTCTTACTGTCCCTGCTACCCTAGTAAGCTTAGAACGTTTATTTTCTGGAGTGAAGTTTAGTATGTCTCCGCTAAGAAATCAGATGAACGGAAAGACATTGCTTCTAAGAAATAATCATTAAGTTACCTTCTTTGTAACTTATTTTTCTTTAGAGCGGAGCTCTTTGACAGAGGGGACTAAAACTTGAAAAATGTTGTCTTTGCGACAGATTCCTTTGGGTACAAGACAAAGCGTCTTTGCATTTTGTATTTGGAAGTTGGTGGGAAATGGGAAGGGTCAAGTTGTGAATTCTGTGCTATAAACTATAATGTTGTTTGTTTGACAGTGAGTTTACAGTGGCTTGATAGTCATTTGACAGTGCCTTGACAGTAATTTGGCAGCGACTTTACAGTGACTTAACAGTGACTTAACAGTGACTTAACAGTGACTTCTAACAGTGACTTGACAGTGTCTTCACAGTGACATAACATTGACTTGCCAATGATATAACAGTGACAGAACATTGACTCGGCAGTGACTTGACAGTGACCTAATTTTTTTATATTATGAAACATTTATTTATACAGAAACAAAAAAGTGTCTTTTTGTCATTACTTAAATCGGATTTATTGACGGAAGGAGCTTCGCTCTAACAGAGCGTCCCATGACACACATTTATTTTAGTTTTAGTTACGTCAAGTTTGGTGAATAGATTGGTAATTAAATATTCAGCCCTTTTCCGGTTTTCGAATCCGATCAAATCATGCGGAGTCGGCTTTTAACTTCAAAACCCCATTTACCTTTATTCGGCCCTCTTGACGAAAAAAATATTCGACCGAATTCTTTAATCGTCTCTTACAAATCACAGCTCTTATCAATTCGGATCAATCGAATTCGGCAACAGGAACAGGCCTGATAATTTTAATGAGCAGTAGTGCCATATGGAAAAGCGGTCGGCTATGACTATGGGAACAAGCGGTGAACATTACTTTCGCTGGGGATGACTGCAGAATATACGAGTTGCATTTCGAGCCCGGCGACTTGTAACAACTTGTAAAAAGAAGTCACCAAAACGGCGTTTGCTTATGCCAGATGAAAGTCATGTTCATGAAGTTCAAAAAGAAATTCTGCACTAAAAAAAACTCTCAAAACTGTGTTGAGACAGATAACATCCATAGCTGGAACGTACAAAGACGCTACCATTGAAAACAAAAAAGTTTTTCTCACTATAACTATCGATCATTTCTATGGCAGCTATATGCTATAGTCATCCGATTTATCAGTAACGAGTTTGGGAGCGATAGCATTAAAAACAAAAAAGTTTTTCTCACTAAGACTTTTTTCAGACCTATCTTTTGTACGACAGCTATACTATATAGTTGTCGATTTTGATAAATCTCGGTGAAATTATGTAAAAGCATAGAAAACTCATAAATACGAAGCTTGGGAGCGATAGCATTAAAACCAAAATAATTTTTCTCACTTGAACTACTTTTTCAACCGATCGCTCCTATGGCAGCTATATGCTATAGTCATGCCGGTTTCGACAAATGTGCAGCGTATTTGTACCAAAAGAGTTCGTGCAAAGGTTGGTTAAGATAGCTTTAAAACTGACGGAGGAGATAGCATAGAAACAGACGGACGGAGAGACAGTCAGACGGACAGACGGACATGGCTATATCAACTCAGCTCGTCATGCTGATCAAGAATATATATACTTTATGTGGTCGGAGATGCTTCCTTCTGTGCGTTACAAACATCCGGACAATTTCAATTTACCCTCTCCAAGGGTATTAAAATAGCTCAACTGCCAAGTCTTTAAGATAGTTAATCTATTTTTTAACCAGTAGAGAATAGTAGACTGATGTTCATCAGATAAGTATAAGTAATCTATATAACGTCTCTATCTATGTAAAACTAAATTGACGTTGGGATGGTCCACAGTCTAAAACCATTTACACATTGTCACAATTTAATCTCTGCTTTTACAATTAATTTAATGTTTCTTCTTGTTTATCCAATAATCCAATGATTATGTTTGTATAATGGCAAATTATGGAAAATCGATAGACACACATAGCCGCACGTGAGTACAGAAGTAAGTTCAGATGTTGAATATGGGCGTGAATTGGCCGTCAAACTACTGCCCTTGAAGTGCAGAACGCAAAAAAAAAAACACTTCTCACCTGACAATTCCGCCACATCCACACAGTTGGATTGACCTGTGATACTCCTTTGCAGAATATACGCCGAGTGTTGTTGACGCGGACTGCCGGAATGGCCAGCCCCGTTGCCGCTTACGGCTGCAGAAGCTGCGGCATCTATATCGATGGACTTGGAAGCGCTACGCTTGAAGTGCTCCAAGAAGCTATCAATTTGTTTTTCAATCGAATGGGACGGTGAGTTTTCCATTTTCGCAAAAGATTTTGAGTCTGGCTTCAGTATTTACATAATTTGAAGGTCAGCAGATGGATTCCTTGTACACTTTTCACCCGGATTGACTCGCATTTGAGTAGGTTACAAATTCACAACTGCGTTTTATTTTCACACAAATCAACAATTTATTAATTGATAATGCAAGCTTTCAGATTTGGATTCACTTTATTATTAAGTTAACTTTGGAAGTTGTTGAGAGCAAAGAAATATTTGATGTCTACACTATTTTTGCTGAGCCCGTTTAACTTCCGCATTGGCACATTTTCGACTCGTGAGCCTCGCTGGACTAAAAGAATGGCACTGCCGACGAGCGTGGATAGACAAAGGGGATGATTCTACCCCATAAAGACGACCGAAGCCGGCGAGTTTTGTTCATCACTGAGTGCTGTTGCTCATCCACATCCACCGTACAGAGAGATTTCGTAAACAGATGGTGTCAACTGCATCGGAAAAACGGACATGCGCATTGGTTCTCAAAAATCATCTGGGCGCTAAATGGAATCAGCTGGTTTTTGGGCGCAATATACATTTTTTCATTTGCATTTTAGTAAAAAACGCATTATAGCTCTTAAAGTTTTTAAGAGCAAAAAAAAAAAAAAGTGGTGCAGTTTAAAAGATGAGTTAATTTAAAAAACAAATCAACTAAAAACATTTGGAATTTACTCTTACCGTTCCAGAATTATACTTTTTTAAAGCTTTGCTAACGCGTTGAAGGAAGCATCACCAACCAGATAAAGGATATATTCAGGGTTTGTCCGAAAAGTAAGAGGACTGATTTTCTTCCGCCGCGACTGTACTTCGGAGCTAACGAGCGAGTGGCTGGTCAATTGTCTCCGAGCACCTGTAGAGTCAGGACGGGCATTTTCATGCGACGTGTTTCTGTGAGTGGTGTAAGCCGGCAAGAGGTACGGGATTAAATTCTGTGCGAAACGCGGTAAGTCTGCGACAGAGACGTTTGATATGATCAAGCAGGCTTAGCCAGATGTTGCTTTAGCAAGAAGTGGTGTGTTTCGGTGGCACCAGGCCTTTTTGGAGGACCGGGAAGAGGTTGACGATGAAGACCGTGCTGGAAGACCTTCGACTTCGACAAACACCGACAATGTGACTCGTGTGCGCAAAGTTTTGAACTCAGACCGTCGACTAAGTATTCGTTTAATTACCCAGATGTTAAATTTACCAAAGTCTGTGGTTCATGTCATTGTGACGGAGCATTTGAACATGCGCAAAGATGGTCCCAAAAGTGAACTTGAAAAGTGACTTCTTGTGAAGAGGTACCTGAACAAGACCGGCATCCCAACGCTTCTGCAGCCGCCCTACAGCCCATATGTGGACCCCCGGACTTTTTTTGTTGCCTCGCCTAAAAAGACCGATGAAAGGAACGCATTTTGAGACGACAGAGGGGATCCAAGCAGCATGCATCGCGGCTTTCAAGGCTATTAAGGAGAATGGCTTCCGTGACGCCTTTAATGCTTGGAAATCGCGCTGGCAGCGTTGCATCGACGCAAAAGGAGCCTATTTTGAAAGTTTTTAAAGAAATGTAACGATTGGCTCAATAAATTTTTTTTATTCGACTTAGTCCCATTACTTTCCGAACAAACCCTGTATTCTGGATCAGCGTGACGAGCTGAGTTAAGTTGTCCGTTCGTCTGTACTATCTCCTCCGTCGGTTTCAAAGATATCTTAACCAAACTTTGTACGAAACCTTTTGGTAAAAATACGCTGCACATTTTTCGAAAACAGCCGGATCGGTTCTAGCAAGAAAAACTTTTTTGTTTTTAATGCAAACATCCCCAAAGCTCGTATATATTAGTTTTCTATGATTTGATTGAAATCGGACAACTAGAAAATGTATATTGTATAGCTGCCATACAAAAGATTGGTAGGAAAAAAAGAAAAAACAATTTTCATGTGAAACATCTTTAATTTCGGTACGAAAGATTTTAGTAGGAGTAAAATTTTATTTCAGCGTCATGTGACAAGTGTCTCTTTTAGTTTTCTTCTTTTGCTGATTTATATACCATTGAAAGAGCTTGTGATTTTGAAATTAAGCTTTTAAATTTGGCATCATATTTCACATCATGACACTCACATCTTTTTTTGTTTTCAATGCTACCGCTCCCGAACTTGTTACTGATAAATATTATATGCTATCACACAGTTCTGCCAAGTTTGAATCAATTCAGATGACTATAGCATATAGCTGCCATTGGAACGATCGGTCGAATAAGCAGTTCTATTGAGAAATACTTTTTTGTTTTCAATGGTAGCTGCTTTATACTTTTCAGTTATTGATTTAATCGATTTCAACACAATTTGGGGGTAAAAATTGGATGAATTATAATATTGAAGTATACAGGGTTGTCCATATTCGACGGACCCATCTGGCAACGCCATAACTTTTGACAGAGATGTCAGATCGCTTAATGACATACCGCGTTTGAAGCGTCAGTCCAAGCAGATTTTTACCATGGAACAATACACGCCACGGGAGCGCTCTGAAATAGTTGAAATTTACATTCAACAGAACAAGTCAATTGTGAAAACTCAACGTGCTTTTAAAAAATTTCACATTTTCACATTTCACATTGAATGGGACCGTAAATAAGCAAAATTGCCGTATTTACGCCACTGAAAATCCTCAGGAGATTCAAGAAGTGCCTCTTCATGACGAAAAAGTCACAGTTTGGTGCGGCGTTAGTGCGAAAACGGTCATTGGGCCGTTTTTCTTCCAAAATGAAAATGGCCATGCTGTTACCATCAACCAGGAGCGTTATCGCGACATGATGACCAATTTTGTGATGCCAATTATTCGTCGAAAGCGTATGAGGCAGTTCTGGTTTCAACAAGACGGCGCTCCACCGCACACAAGTCGCATAACAATCGATTTTCTGAAGAAATTGTTTCCGGGCCGTTTGATGTCGAAAAGTGGTGATTTGGACTGGCCACCGCGTTCGCCCGATTTGACGCCGCCTGACTTCTTCTTGTGGGGATATTTGAAGTCAAAGGTTTACGTTAACAAGCCAAGGACCGTAGAAGAGCTCAAGGACAACATTCGTGAAGAAATAGCCGCTATTCCGGCCGAAATGTTGGCGAAATCGATGGAAAATGCTGCAAAAAAGGGCACAATACGCCATCAACGCCAGAGGCGGCCATTTGAGAGATATCATATTCAAAAATTGATGTAAACAAATCTACTTGGAACAAATTAAATGATTAAGATTGCCAACCGCCAAATTTTTATTTTTTTCTTTGATTTTTTTAAAAAAAAAAACATGGGTCCGTTGAATATGGGCAACCCTGTATATAATATTTTTAGTTGCATGCTCTATTTTAGTTCGCGCAATTGGTACAAAGCTCTAAAATAGCATAATTCTGGAACGGTAAGAGTAAATTCCAATTTTTTGAGTATTTATTATTTTCATAGAAATGAAATTTTCATAGAATTTTATGTTTTTACCAAATTTATGCAAAATTTACGAAAAATTGTAAAATATGGTATATAAATGTGCAAATGCATATCTAAAACTTATAATTTATGCTCAATAAGTAAAGATTGGACATTTTTATTGAAAACTTTTGATTTAAAAACTAAAGTATAAGTCAAATTCAACAACATTACGGAAACCCCAATTTTTATAAAAAAAATTGCGCGACCCGTAAACGTCTTCCGAAAATTAAAACGTTTATGCTATGCTCATTTTGCAAAATCATTTCACGAAATGGGCCCGAAAGTGCGTGCATAAACACCATTTCATGAATTCGACTTACACACGAAAGTTGACTATGAATTCGACGTCAATTCATGAAATGCTGTGGCGTTGCCAATTTAAGTTGGCAGATGCTACCAAATCTTGTTTTCTTAATGTCTGGTAACATTGTGCTTTAGCAAACAGTTGTTCATAAATTTTAGCCAATTGTTTGCGCACATAAAAATATGTTTCACGCACATAAATATCCATGAATATGAATTTTCAGAGCAAGCGATCGTTTTGGGCGGACGATAAATAAAACAACTATAAGCCAGCTCGATGGAAAAACTAAAAGAAACAACGCCAGATACAAAACGCTTTCCAATAATTTAAAGGCTACAAATATGTTCAAATCTAGCGAGCAAGTAAAAACTAAGCTTTGTATGCTTAAAAAAAACTTATTGGGTGAAGCCAACTCAACTCAACCTCTGGCGCTGGAGGGAAAACCCCACTTTAACGACGAAATGAGCTATTTGGGACGCGTCCTGTATCAGCTCCTATGGCGCTGGATAATACTGATGAGTAGAGGCTGCATTTTGCCTGGATGCTCGTCTGGCTTGTACCAACGTCATCGTTCGCTTATGCCTCCACTGGCTGTACGTTGTTCTTTTTTAATCAAAAATTTTTAATGTTTTTCCATTGCAATCAATTTCAATTTGCCTTTGTTTACAATTGAACAGATGATCCCCGCTTTTACGCTTACCACCGTCTTGAAATCTAGAGGCGCAGCCTACTTAAGTTTGCGACTGCCCAAAAGGTGGTGGTCATTTGTGAATTTACAAAATTAAAAAACAAGAACAAATTTGATTTTGCAAATTGAAAAAAGCGTGAATTAAAAACAAAATATAAGAAACCTAAGAAGACAATCTCCCACACAACGGATATGTGGACGGATGAGTACACACAACAAAGTATTATTGCTCATCATCATATATCATCATCATATATCGAAAATATGTTGGAGAATGTTAGAACAGTCTGCAAAGAGTACGACGTGGAAAGGTATCTCAGAAGCTGTTTTATTGCAACAGACAATGACGCTAATGTAGAAGCAGCATTCAAACATTTCAAGCGTATTCCATGCGCATGTCATAACTTAAATCTGGTCATGAACGATCTTTTTGACAAAGAATTTGTTTGAAATCTTTGGTCAATTTTAAGCACTCGGACACAAGCTTTCAAAATCATTTAACTGAGTGGAAGCCCATATATATTATGCTCGATAGCATTACGGAGTCCTGCAATGAAGTTCAAGCAATGTTGCTGGCGAGAAATTATGTACAAAGGTTGTCAAACATAGACTTCAGTGTTTTAAAACAAGTTGTCAACCTTTTATTGCTGTTTAAGAAAGGCTTCGAGTGTTTGAGCTCAGATATCGTTCCAACTTCATAAATATGCCTTGTGGTATACAAAATTAGTTAACCATTGTTCTGAAAATTAGTTTGATCCACTTGTTATAGGTCGAATAAAAGCCTTAATAAAACTCAGCGAAACATCAAACTTTCATTATATTGTTTTAGCTTTTTTATACCTTGCAGGGATTATTGGGAGTTTGCAACGATTAGGAGAACATTCAAAAAGATATATTCTTTATAGATACAACAAGCTTGGCGCAGTTTCAACATCTTCGATAGGTAAGGTGTCTACGTCAGTGTATATTGAAGAAACTACGAATGCGGTGGTGAAACTTTGTTAATATTCTGTTCTCAAACAATAATTAAGAAGTTTCGAACAGTTTTTTTTTTTTTCTATTTCTGACGAAGTTAAATATCGGGACGTTTGTGGGTCAAAGTATATGTAAATCCAACTTACAAAACCCGTTGGTTATTCCAAAGAAACTGCTGTCGGACGCGAAAATTTGGAAAGCCGCGCCCATCTCTAGTACAGAGTCTGTACCAAAGCATGCTACAGCCAGAAGGAAGCATCTCCGACCCTAAAAGCATATATCGCTCACTTACTTCAATACTGGCATAACTCAAATTAATCCATTTTGAGAAAAACACTTTTAAATTTCTCAATGGATTTAACCCAGAAAAAATGGTTCTTTTAGTTTTGAGTTAATTAATTAAAATATTATATATTTAGAATGCTTATTGAAAAAATATGAAAATATGATGTCTTAACTGAAAGCCGATGTATGATTGCTCAATATCGACTGCAGGACAACTTAGATATGACGTTCTTGCATTAACAAGAAAATGAACCTGTAAAATTATAATGAGACATATTTTCATATCACATGGAAAGTAAAAGAGATATCAATACGAAAATTTTTACACAAAATAGTACACAATACAGCGAGTATTTCTGCATCATTAAGTCAAAAATCGTATTTTTTGAGTTATGCCAGTATTAAAGTAAGTGAGCGATATATTCTTGATTAGCATCAACAGCCGAGATCGTTTGTCTGTTTGTCCCAGAGTTAGAGTTTTGAAGTGTAGATCTACTCGTTAGCTGTGATTCAGAAAATACCAACCTAAGATCGGTCTAGTCTATGCAAGCAAGCTGAAGCTATAGCAAAATGTATGAAATTAAATTTTAATTTGTTCAGTTTATCACTTGGACGATGACGATCGTCCACTGCAGTTAGCTGTCGTCATGGAAAAATGAAGATTAATTACATTTGATTTGGTTGATTATATTGAATTGTTGACCTAGCGCCGGCTAAACAAACACTTTAACTTAAATAAAAACAGGTCTCAAATAGCCATTTACTATCACAATTTTTTTCCCAAATGTCGTGGAGAATAAGTCTATCACAGCCCATACATTATGCTTTCCGCCTTGGCCGACATTCGATTTAGTGACCACTGTGCTATCTAGTTTCCGTTACATTTAAAATGCGTGACTTATTTGTGTAACAGTGATTTGGCCACACTTAATGTTTGAATTGCAGGAGTACCCTCTATAATCTCCGTATATTTCCCTCTAAAAAGTCAGTATTTTCAAGTGAATCGCGCCTGGTCACACTGTTTGCGAAATTTGCCTTGCCGCTGCAGACGGCATTTCTGTTTCTGTGCCCTGCCGCAAATTAATAGCCAATAAATTCAAAGTACAAAGAATTTCATCAACATGAATGCGGGAGAGGACTACGCATCGGACAGCGAAAGTGACGAGGACTTTTGTGTGGAGAATGAAAAGGCTGACGACTCCGGCAGCGGGGAGGAAAATGACAGCGAAAGTGACGAAGCTGATTCCTCCGATGCTGAGGAGGAAGCAGGTAGAAGACCGGCAAAAAACAAAGGTACAAAAGTAATGCCTAGTTCCACTGGGAACTCTACCGCGTCCCGCAGAACAAGGCGAACTGAAGCTAGCGAGAGCAAATTGGTGGCGGAAAAGGACACATTGGCCTCCGACGAGGAAGTAGACAAGTCCCGATCTGATGCACTCTGGTCAGACTTCCTAAATGATGTGGGCAGTGAGAGCCGCAACAGCAATCCCACTGCAAAGTCAAAGCCAGCCGAAGCAAAAGACAGCGATACCAAGACTCGCACGGAGATCTTAGACTTTGCCGGTGAGCAGGTGGAGGTGGCTGTGCAGAAGACCGTAGGGAGTTCTAGCTCCGCCAAAGAGAATAAAAAACAACCGCCAATCCTCAAACGGCCAGCAAATGGCGTTGGCGGCAGTGGTCTCGGCTCCCTTTTGAACCAACTGGGCAAAAAGAAGAAAATGTCGGTACTCGAAAAATCGCAAATGGATTGGAAATCATTTAAATCAGACGAGGGAATCGATGAGGAGCTCCGCACCCATAACAAGGGCAAGGATGGGTAAGAAGAGCATTGGCTGAGACCCAGAGTCCTTTTATTCACTGTTCTATGCATTTTGTGTGTTGCAGTTACTTGGAGCGCCAGGACTTTCTGCAGCGCACCGACTTGCGGCAATTTGAAATTGAGAAGAATTTGCGCCAAACGCGACGCCAAAACTGAGAAGAACAGCAAATTCCTGCCGCTGCGCTCGATAGGAGGGGCCATTCCAAATTTAGAAAGAGGAGGAGTCACTTCAATAGAACTTACTTAATACGCAAACACATCCATAATTTACATCTATTAACTCGGCAACGAAGACTATTAATGATTTAAGGCATAATTTAGTTATTTTGACTTTGCGCTGGATAAGATTAATATATATATATATTTATAACACACCATAAACAACATCCTGGAACCGTAAGAGCATGGAAAAATAAAATGCAATTGATATTGTTCGAGTCCTAAAAGAGACCTTTGATATTTTGAACGTTTCCATAGCAGGATAAATATATTTATCACGTGCTTTCCCCTTCGATATGGAAGATACATTTGTTTCCTTTGAATCGGCCTCCTTGGAAATTACATCACTCACCATAGTGCATTTTACATCCATTGTCAAGTAAGAACGACTTATTTAATCCTAAAATTCGTAATAATAGATCGTTTCGGGATATATTCTGTACTTTTTTTAACTTATTTAAAATATTCGTGATCCTACTTAAGTCAAGCTTTTCATTCTTTAAAAAAGTACCTAAACGTGGTTTTTAATAAATCCAACGAGGCTGGAAAGGAATGATAATACTACTGTAGGACAGAAATCTACCATCAATCTATAAGCAAAATGATAATGCAATTGGGAATGTTAAGAACTGATTCGGTTTGAAGGGTTTCATACAGTAAAGTGGCGCCAACAAGCGATTTTTCAAGAATTCCTGAGAAGACCTTTTAATATATTAATGTTAAAAATTGTACACATATTAAGGTATCTTTTAACTGTATTTTAGCATTTTTTATTTGTATAAACTATTAGGGTGTTCACCAGCACTCGTAAAAACGTAAATCAAAAAGAGTAAACTCCAAAAGTTTACGACACAGCAACAAAACACATAGGAAAAAAATTACCAACTTTTTGTTGCCCTAGGGTATGTTTATAAAATCGCTCGTAAAAGTGTAAAAACTTGAAGTGCTCAAAGTGTCGGCTAAAAATACTTGGTATCGTGCTTATCTGATATAGAAGTTTAGATACACTTTTTCTGTCTAGTCGTTGGCTGAGTGGATATGATTATCCCCTTGTATTTTTTGATATTCCGGTTCGAGTCCCGGTGATGCATGGATCTGTAATCTTTTTAGAAGGGTCTAATCCAAGTCCATTGTCCCTAGCCCACCTGTCAATCTTTAAAAGTTCATTGTTACAAACATTGAAACAATCAAGAACTCTAACTAACAGACGACCAACATATATCTGGACATCATCAGAATACATATGGACTTTACAATTAGACAAATTACTAGGAAGATCATTAACATATGGGACATTCCATATCAACTCGGCCACCCCATTTTTTTTTATTTCCAAAAAATTATTAATGGCTATTATTTTAAAGTACTATACATATATGAAAATACCCCAAAAAAGTTTTTCCCCTACCGTCAATAGTTCTTAAGATAAACCGGAAACACATAAAATTGAAAAAATCATAACTTTTGAACGGTGTATCGGATTTAGTCGAACCAAAGACGGTTTTTTCTTATTTTCTCGTGAACTTTTCGATTAAAATGTGAGACTGCAACCAAAGCCATCGAAACTATTTTTTTCCTTAAAAAAATCATTATTTTGTATTTTTCTCCGCGAGGGCCAATCTGTATTTGATTCGAATATTTTTTCTCAGAAAGAGCATATTTTTATGTACATTTCACAATTTATTTCAAGATGGAAGACAGCCTGGGAGCGCGGAAATAATTTTTTTTGTAGATTAATTTGTTTTCGGTTTGACTGTTTTTCCAAATATTATGTCCTAAAAAATTAACAATTAATCAAATTTCTGTTAAAATTTGTTCACCGAGCTATAAAACTTTTATTACCCATGTTAATAATCCAAATTCTGACCAAAGATAACAAACAAAAGCAGAAAAATTCAAAAATTCAACTTTGGCTGATGCAATAATTGACGTCGTTGCTTAAGTCAGTCCTTATATTCCCATTCCCACAAAACAGAGCCTTGAGGAACACTTCTCGTGAGGTTTTTGAAAGTAGGCGTGGAAGATCCAGCGACCACTGCTTGTGATCTATCCGTTAAGTAAGACCTAAGAAGTTTGGTTGCAGTACTAGTAAAATTATAGATATTATTTAGTTTTGTACACAGAATATCATGATTCACAGTGTCAAATGCCTTGCTGTGGTCAAGCAGCGTCAAAAAAACCACATTACTTTCATCCAGCTCTTTTCTGACTTCCTCAGCTATATTTACGAGGGCTGTTGTGCAACTTCTTTTGCTCCTGAATCCTGATTGCACATCACTTAACAGTGAGTTTCTATCAAGAAATTCTTGTATTTGTGTAGCCATAATACGCTCAAATGCCTTTGCCAAAAATGGGAGAATAGAAATTGGCCTGTACTTGTCATTAGTTTTAAAGATTGGCAAGATTTTGGCTCTTTTCCATATTTCGGGAAAAGATGAAGTGGTGAGGACAGTGTTCAAAATATGAGTTATGTGGTCAAGAAGAAAAGGAAGAAGAAGCTTTAACATTTTCGGGTTAAGATCGTCGAGTCCAACTGCATTCGATTTGATCTTAAGTATACTTTCTAAGACGTCACAAGAACTGACACACACAAAACTAAAACTATTAATACAGTAGGGTAAAGAATTCAGGTAAAAGTTGCAAGCAACTTCAGGTACTTGGTTTTTTATAAATTGTTCGTTTAGTTCGTTCACGTCAATGTCAGTCTTGGCTTGTGGTTTATTATTAAGAATTCCTAAATTTTGTGTCTATATAGAGTTCCTAAACTTATTGCTGTAGAAGTGCCGTTTAGTCTTGTATATTGTATTTGTCGTCATTTTGCGAAGTCATTTGTACTCATCTTTAAGGTCATTCGTTTTATCGCGCTTCCATCTCTTGCAAGCATAATCTCTTTTGTTGACAAGTCTTTTTTTGTTGGAATTAAACCATGATGACACCCACGGCTTTATTATTTTTGACTTAATTGGCACATACTTTTCAAAAAGATTAGACACATTTCGATGCAAAATGCTAAGTTGAGCATCTGCAGTAGGGCATTGATATAGCGGCGACCAATCAACCGTAATAACTCCAGTCTGTGAATCATGGTAGTCAATATTTTTAAAATCTCTATACTCCATCTTAAGGCTACTGTAGTCAAGAGTTTTTGCGTAGGTCACGAAAATTAAATCATCTTTGGAATTTCCGACCACAAAGTATACACTCATCGAAATTTAATAAAAGCCACCCATATTTTGGTCAGTAAAGAATGTTTTAAACATGTTTAAAGCCTTTTTTTGACAAAAAATGTTTACACGTGCTTGATTTAAGTTATCGAATATATATAATAAATTAAAAAGCATGTTTTCTAAATTTTTAATAAAAAATTAAATTTTTACAGCGAAATTTAATTAAAGCCCGTCTTGAAAAAAATAAAAAGGATGCAGGATAGGATAATAAAAATTCAATTAATAATGGATTTAACCTCCCGACTTATTTATAATCTCGAAAATACCTAAGCTTACGCCACATGTTCTCAATTGAGTTCATGTCATGGCTGGCTATTCAAGAAGCTTGATTTTTATACCCTTACTTGAGAAAGGGTATACTAAAGTCGCGCAGAAGTTTGTAACGCAGAAGGAATCATTCCGACCATATAAAGTATATATATTCTTGATCAGCATCAACAGCCGAGTCGATAGCTTGTCCGTCGTCCGTCGTCCGTCCGTCTGTCTGTATGAACACCTAGTCTCAGGATGGTAGAGATCGAGGTTTGACATTTATGAGACAAATGCTTCTTTTATCTGCACGCAGATCAATTTGTTCAAATTGGCACGCCTCCCCGCCCCATCATTTGGAAAAAACGTTATATCTCCTACAGTTTTAGATGGACAATTGTACCTTCTAGAGATAGTTGTAATTGGCAAAATGGATCGATTGCCGAAGAAATGATAAAGATCGGATGAACGGTTCTCAAGTTATGAGCAAAGTGAACCAGTCCCCCCTCCCACCCTAAAAAAGTGCTACTTTTGGTGGTCACACTAAGGAACGCAAGAAATGTTACGTTTATAACGGTTTCGAGTCGGTAGGGTACTTGATCAGCATGACGTGCTGAGTTGATATAGCCATGTCCATCTGTCCGTCCGTCTGTTTCTATGCTATCTCCTCCGTCAGTTTCAATGTTATATAACCAAAATACGCTTCACATTTGTCGGATCGAGTGACTATAGCTTATTGCTGCCATTGGTTTTAGTGAGAAAATCTTTTTTGTTTTCCATGCGAACGTCTCCACTCCTCGTATTTATAAGTTTTCTATGTTTTCTCATAATTTCACCAAGATGTATGAAAATCGGACAGCTATTTAGTATAGCTGCCATACAAAAGATAGGTCTAACAAAAGGATTAGTAAGACAATCTTTTTTGATTTTAATGCTATCGCTCTCAAACTTGTTACACATCAATTATTATATGCTACCACACAATTCTGTCAAGTTTGGTCGAAATCGGATGACTATAGCTGCCATAGAAACGATCGGTCGAAAAAGTAGGTCTATTAAGAAAAACTTTTTTATTTTCAATGGTAGCGTCTTTATACTTTCCAGTTAATTATGAATAATATCTGTGTTAACAGAATTTTTATAGAGTTTGATCAAAATCGGAAGAATATATCGTTTTCTGACCTACCATACCTGCCATATAACAAACTGGCGGACATATATCAGTGCCCCATGGGTATGTTAACTTCGGTCGAATGATACAAGTCAGATTACAAGGAATTTAAATATTTCTCTGTAAGTGTCGTTGGAAAAACTACTTTGTTGAACCGAACAAAATTTAAGGTTCGAGGAGTGAAAAATATTAGGTGTTCGTGTGTTATATGTGAAGAGACACCAAAAAGCACGCCTACTAATCAGATGGTGAATTTGAGCGATTTGGAATCAACTACTCAAATCTACTTGGCTTTGTATAGTCGATTTGAATTCGCTTTATTTTCGCCATCTGATCTAGTAGGCGTGCTTTTTGGTGCATCTTCACATATAAATTCGAGCAGTTTTAATATAAAATACAAGTGTTTATACAAAAATCCCTAGTGATTTCTGTGGCACCCCCGTATATGTATAATTTTTTCAGAACTTTGGAGTAGGGGTAACTCTACTCTACTACTTTTTCAATTGTCTTATAAAGGGACAAATGATTTGATCTAGAGCAGTGGTGCCCAAAATGCCAAAAGCCTATCCCGTTGGATAGGAACTCAGCCGACACACGCATAAAGTGAGAGAATACGTGTGTTCTAAAAATAGCACGCTCGGCGGCTTGCTCTCTCACGACGTCTGCATTCGAGACAAGTGCAAAGCTTGATAGTGTGCTTTTGGGCACCACTGATCTAGAGGGAAACGACATTTGAAGAATTGGATTGCAATTCGGCCAGTGAAGAGGCAGATCAGGACAACGAGGTCAGTTTTACTTAAATGACGTACATATGTGGTGAAATGCATATATTTTTTTTTTGTTTGAATAAATTGGTAGAAAAGGAAAAAAACAATTCGCTAATGCTCTGCCAGTACAGCAGACAAAAAGTTGAAAACAACCTTAAAATATTTCAATAATTGAATTTCCAATGTATTTCGGATACACATCGGCACCCGTCTTCAAGAACAAATATTTAACCGCCTGATGTGGAGTTCAATTCAATAAACTACTTCCGCCATCGCAATTTAGAAGAACGTCATAGCTCTTACAGTTTTGCAGATAGTTGGATTGTACCATCTAGAGATATTTTGTAAACAAGATAATTAATCGATTCGCCAAAGAAATGACTATGATCGGATGAGCGATAGTCGGTTTATAAGGAAAACAAAATATTATGCTGGGTCGCACCGGTTCAAGGGCGATGGGCAACACTTGACACACTTTATGGCTTCTTTACCACTTTGTGCGGCTACTATCTACAATTGATCAGATAAATACAAACTCTGGGGGGTACAGAGTATGTTATCGTCTAATTTGTTTTTTGGGAAAATGTAACAAAAATATTTGAAGTCGAATTCATTACAGACCCATTGTTTCTTGGAGAAATATTTATAGAATTGACCGTAGACTTCGTTTTTGCTATACGCTTTGATCGTTTTTATACTCTGTACCGAAGGTACATAGAGTATATTAAGTTAGTGCAAAAGTATTAACAGGGAGAAGGAATCATTTCGACCCTATAAGGTATATATATTCTTGATCAGCATCAATAGCCGAGTCGATATAGCCATGTCTGTCTGTCCGTCCGTATGAACAATCAGATCTCAGAGATGGTAAGAGATAGAGGTTTGGCATGTACGGAACAAATGCTTCTTATACATGCGTCTTTTCTCCCACAGTTTTGTAGATAGATGGTTCGTAGCTTCTTTAGATAGTTTGTCATTAGCAATATGTATCGATTTGCCAAAGAAATGATAAAGATCGGATGAGCGGTTTTCAAGTTATGAGGAAATAAGTGAATCACCCTCCCACCCTTTCACAACCAACGCTGCACAATCTTAGAGAGAGAGAGTGGGAGAGAGAGGAGAGAGAGAGAGAGAGAGAGAGGGAGAGAAACTAAGAGATGAGCGCTGCAGCAGCACGCCATTCAGCTCCTACTCTATGTACAGCGTATATTATAGTCGGGCTTGACAGACTTTCTCACTTGTTTTTCATCGATACACTGTACATGGCTTTTGCACAGCCCCAAGTTCCACAAGCCGAGCTTCTCCCAATCTCTTAGCTTGTGTTTTTTTTTTAATTTTCGCACAAGAGAAAGGGACCTACAGTTTAACTCCAAATCCGACCGGCAAGTTTTAGAAGCTTTTCATCGCTAGTTACTTTCAACCTGTCGAATATAGCTGGTGAAGGTGACCGGTTGTGTAGAAGTTTTCAAAGAAAAAAAACTTTTTTATTTGATATTTCGAGGCGGCATCGAACCCACGACCTCTTCCACAGCAGGCACACACACTAGCTGTAGCCGCTGCACCACACCGGCCAATGGAGTACTTTTGCTGTCCATGCAGCAACGGGCAAAACTTGACTCAAACGTAACACACTTTGAGTACAAGTTCATTTGTGTGTAAGTGCGCATGTGTACGTGCAGCGGCAGCAGCAGTCGGTGTCGGTGGTCGGTTACGTTAAACAGCGCCAAAAAGCAAGCTTCGGCGGCGCTTTATCAAACCACGCTCAGTTGGTTTTAGTTAACCCGCGGAGAAACTACGTGTGGAAGCTCGAGCTCCAAAGAAAAGTGAAAAGTCACTCGGGCAGCGTGCGCTTTGTGTTTCGAGCAAAAGTGTCAATTGGCCAATAAGTTCAATTGGTTAGCGAGGACGGTGGCATAAATCGTAGTTACTACCCCATAAGTGGCAAGTGTTTATTGCGGCTGTGGCTGCCTCCGCCACTGTCCCACAGCTGTGCCGTTGCTTTGCCGCATGAAAAATGTTGCGTTTTTATTATCACTAAATTAAAATCGAGTATTAAATAATACGTTTGCATTGGTGAAAGTGTGTTAACAGCTTTGCATATGCGAGAGCAAATTGGATCGGTCAACGGAAAGTAAGCGCCGAAGTCGAAACCGCAGCCGAAGAGGTTAAAAGTGCAGCGAAATATCAGCCGGGTCTAACATGCGCCTGTGTAAAATAAAACCAAGGAAATTTCACATTTGAATAGCCGTCCATATATCTCTAAGCGAGAAAAGTGCCTGCTGTCACCAAAGTCAAGACCTTGTTGAATTTGCATTTAGGTATGAATTCAAAATGAAAATAAGTAGTTTTATGGCTTTTTCCCGCTGCACTCTTGGGTGTCAGAACGAATTTGGTAATGGAATATTGTTGAGTGGCTCTAGAGATTGCCAAACTATTTTTTAATAGCGCTGAACGACAGCGCACGAAATCAGCAGACCAGACATTTAATTGAGGGCTGTTGAGTTTTGCACACATAAGTGGAGTTTAGCAGACTAGACTCGCCCAACTGCTAAGCAAATTGGGGATGTTGTGTATCGGTCTCGATTACGAATAAACTGGAACCTCCCCATGATCAGCCATTCGTATTTTAAATGGATTCATTCCGGTTTTGTTTATGAATCGCAGTTTAATTGAAGTCCCCAAAGTTTGTCCGTACGTACCTGCGCTTTCGGGTGAATTCGGTGGTAAAATACACCACCCGGAACAAATTGTATTCCATTTCCCTCACATTTGCGGAAAAAGAAGCCTATTCGTCGTGAGCATTGACCTGAAAATGGGATATAAATACTAATCAGATTGTTCACAAATAGAATAAATTATTAATAGTAAAATTAATGACAACACATTGTTCTTAAGACTTCAGGTTTTTGCAAGCGGAAGTGTGTTAGAAACAAAGACGAAATATGCGAAAATTTAAATCCCAGAGGTAAAAATATCAGAATAATAATATCTCAATAACACAATAATTTGAAAGGGACACGCTTAATGAAACAAAAAAATATACACTGGATATTGATAATTGTGTATTTGTGAGAAATATATTGCATATCGTTAAGGACAATCGAAATATAGAGCAAGTATTTGAAAGGTTCCTGAGCCTTAATTTTTGTTTTCCAAGTTTACAATTTTCGGAAAGAAATTTGAAAAAATTAAGAATGCGTTGCCGACTAGGCCGGGCCAAAGTGCCATTGCAAGAACGATTTAAAACCGGTCCTTAAGATATAGAGGTCTGACTTGATTTTATGTGAAAACCACAAAGGAAACCGCAAAAAAGTTGTTTTGAATTAAGAACAGTTTAACTTGTTTGTTAAAAGGCCTGTGACGTGTTTAGCTGTTTTTAATTACCAATATTTTATTTTTACATAATTATTCTATGTTAAATTAATATCGAATAGACATTGCTTTCATCGGAATTTTAACCATAGAAATATTTACATAAATTTTGAAAAATGTGATTTTTTGCTTTTTTGTTTTGTATTGAAAGCCATGCCAAGAGCAAGCACTTCGTCTTAGACGTCAAAGAGAAATTGCAAATAGTTTACGAAATATGGAATTGCAAGTCCCAATCAGAAACTTAAAACTTCAAAGTTCAAAACGGCAGCTAACCAGACCAAACCTACATAAAGTTTTTATATCACCCTCATCCATGTTCAGAATTTTTTGGTCTCGACTCCATTAACTTTTCAGAGTTGCACAGTGTAATAAGTCGATTGACCACTTGCATTATTGTTCGCATTTATACGTACTTCTACACGGTTTTCCAAAGTGCTTGGTATCCCACAAGCCGAAAAACATAAATGTGGTGTTTTGGCTCACTGGATTCTGCTTTCCCAAACAATTACACACTTCCTCCTTGATTTCTTACACTGAACCAAAAAATTGATCCATTCACAGTGGCGTAGATAGGGGGGGATTAAGATGATCAATCCCCCCCACATTGAGTTTATAAATCGAAATTAAAGGGGACGCAAAAAAAAGATGAACAGAGCAAGAAGTCTAAACACTTGACTTAATTTTGTAAAAAAAACGAGAATGGCAAAGCTAACTTCGTCTGTGCCGAAGTTCTGATAAACTTGAAAAAGCTTGTCTCAACGGTTAGCGAATTCGACCAATTTTCGCAGATCATTCAATATTACCCATGACCGTGTTTGAGAGCGGTAATATTGCAAACAAAACAATTTTTCTCAATAAAACCCATTTTCCGAGCGAACATTTGTATGGCAGCTACAAGAAGTAGTCATCCGATCCGGTCGGTTCCGACATATTAGCAGCGTGCAGTAAAAAGAAGACTCTGTGCAAAATTACAGCTCGATAGCTTCAAAACTGAGGGACTAGTTCGCGTAGAAGCAGACAGACGGACAGACGGACGGACGGACAGACGGACAGACAAAGCTTAATCGACTCAGCTCGTCATGCTGATCAAGAATATATATACTTTATGTGGTCTGAGATGATTCCTTCTATGCGTTGCAAACTTCTGAGCAAAATTATAATACACTTTTCAAGTGTATAAAAATCTTTATTTATTCTTGTAAATTCATTTCATTCCCCTCAAAATAGTCTCCCCCGAATGGAAATCCAATTTTAAAAACATGCTACAAGGTCCTCTTCCAGTGTAGTCTTCAATTCCTTCATCGTTTCGGGCTCTAACTCTTACATCGATTCAAAACAATGTCCACGGAGTGGTCTCTTGAGTTCAGCGAATTGCCCACGGTCACTCAACATGGTTTTCACTATTATCTTGTACCTGTCTGGAAGGTCCGTGCGGACATGGCGACTCGTCTGATCAAGATTATATCTACTCTATAGATTCGGGCCGTTCTTAGACCATGCTGACTCCAACCTGCGAGCTACACTAGTCGCACTATCCGAAATGGACAGTCGTGTACAGCGTGGATGAATCGCATCTCTTCGTTGGTCTTATAGAGGTTAAGATCTGAGACGAGAAATTAACAGGACCTGCCCTGTAGTACGGCGTACCGGTACTGGATCTAACGAATCCGCTAACGAATCGCAATGTTATTTGCCTAACGAATTTTCTATGGGAATGTCCGCAAAACGTACCGTCGGTGCGACTCTGCATTACCAGTCGTTAGTGTAGGGACGTGTCGGTACGTCTCTGCATCACCAGTCGTCAGTGTAGTGATGGGAGCACACTCGCTAACGACAGGTGATGTATCACTATACTAACGACTGGTAATGCTGAGTCGCACCGACGGTACGTTTTGCGGACATTCCCATAGAAAATTCGTTAGGCAAATAACATGGCTGGTGGTTAGGCTGGTAGTCGGTACACTCAGAAAAAAATTCGATCTAAAACTACCGAAATCAAGCCCATTCGATGACAAAAGTAGAGTAATCCCGCTTTTTCTTGAACCGTGAACAGCGGGTATCATATTATGAACATTTTGGGCTCACTTTATAAACGGTTTGGGCATGATTTAAGAACATTTTGTTCTTGCATAATAAACGGTAAAAAAATGTTTTTAATGTTTTTCTTTTGGATGTATTTATTGTCTCCGGCTCGAGGTCAGGTTGATAGAAAAAACGGAAAAAACGATTTATGTTTCTTTTTTCTCCGATATATTTCGGTTGCTCTTCGGCATCCGTCTTCAAGGCAAAACTACAAAAATTTATTAAACATTCAATCCTTTAACAAATATAATATTGAATGTTTAATATTGGGTATAAATTTTTGTAGTTTTGCCCCGAAGCAGAAAAAAAGAAACATAAATCGTTTTTTCTATCAACCTGACCTCGAGCCGGAGACAATACATCTACAATTAGAAAGGTCGCCAAATCACAATTGTGTTTTTCTTTTGTTTCAAAAGTAAATTTAATTGAACATATTATTATTATTATTATATTAAATTAGTTTTTTAAGTTTCATTTTGATTTCTTTTTATTTATTTTATTGACTTTGTCTGCAGAAAGCAGGGATCGAACTCATAACTTCGATGCTTTTTAACCTAAGAGTCGGCGTCTCTACCATCGCGGCTACCGACGTTGCTCGAGACACTGCGGCAAATTGCATTCTTAAGGCAAAGCTTTTGTAACTGAAAGCTTTTTGCTAAAGGCAAAGCCTTGAACGTTTTACTTAGGCGGAAAAAAACAAGAGCTCAAATCAGCGTGTAAGCGAAGATTTTTTGTTTTTATTGCTCATTTTGTTTTTTTTTTTTTTTTTTAAATATACATAATTATTTAAGAATGTAAAACAGTTCTCAATGCCCGATGTTCGCACTTCTGTTGTGATTTGTGGCAGTTTTAGCAAGAAAGCTTTTTTGTGGTATTTTGCCGTGAACGTCGGGCTTGTGTTGTGAACGATAATTCACGAACGAAATGGTTCAAATAGGAGCACACTTGTGCTGGGTTTTCCGTGGTCATTTTTTTCTTAGTGTAGTAACGATTTGTTAGCGGATTCGTTAGATCCAGTCGTACTACAGGGTGGGTTCAAATCTCGGTAAGGGCATTAAAAAAATGTTGTTTTTTTTTTATTTTTAACAAAATACGTATGTATTTATGCTATGGAATCGATCAAAAAAAATTAATGTACATTTCGAAATATGTAATCATAATCGAAATAGGCTATTAGTCTACCGACCAAAAATACATTCGATTCCTGCTCCATATTTGTTTGTTGTTCGATTAAATTCAAGTTTGACAGCTTTTATAATGATACGGAGAGTTCGTCGATTAAATTTCGATTCGGTAAACGTGTCGTATATGTAATATTTGTGGAAACTTTGAAGGCTTTTCACAGAGGTTAAAACATGAACTAAAATTTTCCTAATTTTTTAATTTATTATGTGCACCTTAAAAGTAATCGTTTAAGATGGTATCAGTTAAGCTAGTTTGTTAATATAAAATATATATATATTAATTTGAAGAATTAAAATTTACAAGATATTTACATTTGTACAGAACTTATCATATGCGTGCTTATTTCTAACCTAAGTTATTCTGTAATTTATTGGATACAAATGGAGAATACAGCTGCTAAATCTGGAAAAAAATATATAAAAATTAAATTATTTCGAAGCTTAGAAACAGAACGCAGTTTTGTAGCCGCCGCGGCTTTGTGCAGACCTGCAAACACATATATGTTCTTTCACTTTGTATCGATTGGACATCGTGGTTTTACATATTACATACACTTACACATTACTCATCTGCTAAATTCACAACTACGTTGTCTTCACACCACTAAACAAATTAATCATCTGCCATTTCACTTTAAGTTAGAAATAAGATCTGATTCAGGCACGCCTTACTTTAAGAATGACGGCTAGCCCAGCACCATTGCCTTTGCTCCAGCCCAGCGGCGCAAATTGCCACTACATAATGGGCTACTCCTGCGTTACTTTGCCATCAGTATGAAGGAAATACTCCCATACAATCTGCATTACTTTGCCATAAGCATGGCCGCTTGGTACACGGAGTGTCAACAACCTGCATTACTAGTTATAAAGGATGTATGCCAGAGCCGAACTGTCATCGGATTCCCATTACGAATGCGTACCTTAATTTTTTTTTAAATTGTATTGCAGAATGTTCGCAGTCTGTTTGTTTTCGATTACTATCTCTCTAACGAAAAGCAGCGAGTGTACTGCATTACTTTTTCGACAGGCGTAATGCATATTTTCGACAGAACAGCTCTGCGCCGCTGGGAAAAACGATGAGAGAAGCAAAGAGGCAATTGCTCTGAATTTATTTGCTCTCTCACTCGACCGTTGAGTACGATCCGGCATAAATCAATCCCGATTCGGATTGGTTTTTAGCTCACTAGTACTTAAATTTTTATTCCCGCTTCCTTCTCATTTTTGCGTACTTAGGCTAACATTTTAAG
The DNA here is from genome assembly GCA_018904235.1 of Lordiphosa stackelbergi. Lineage (NCBI taxonomy): Eukaryota > Metazoa > Arthropoda > Insecta > Diptera > Drosophilidae > Lordiphosa > Lordiphosa stackelbergi. The sequence goes on along the minus strand of JAEIFU010000684.1, from coordinate 44,131 downwards.
GAAACTCTTGCAACATTTCATTAGGGACATTCTGGCAATCCTATACCCTACATGTAGTTGTCACTTGACTTGTTGCTCTATTCTCTAAAATTTTTGGAAGCATTCGGCTCGTATCTGTGTGTGAATTCCGACAGTTTTCATTACACCATTAAGAAACGAGAGCGTAAGTTAAAGTCGGCTCCAACCGACTTCGACATACCCGTTACTCATGAAAAAATTTGTTTAACAGTGTTCCTGCGTTCCTTAGTGTGACAATCCGAAAAGTATGCAACATTTTCTTATGGTGGGAGGGGTGGTAGCGGGGGAGCTTCGGCAAATCGATTCATTTTGCTAATTACTAACTATCTCTAGAAGGTACGAATCGTCAATCTTTAAAACTGTAGGAGATATAACGTTTTTTCCAAATTGCGGGGGCGGGAGGGGGCGTGGCCAAAATTTGAAACAAACTTGATCTGCGTGCAGATAAAAGAAGCATTTGTCCCATACATGTCAAACCTCTATCTCTTACCATCTCTGAGATCTAGGTGTTCATACAGACGGACGGACGTACGGACGGACAGACGGACAAGTCTATATCGACTCGGCTGTTGATGCTGATCTGATGATATCTCCCGCAGTTTTGAAGATAGATGATTTGTTCCTTCTAGAGATAGTTAGTCATTCGTAATATGTAGGGGAGAATGGGGGGTTCTGAGCCGCTGGGGGTTGTGAGCCACTCGAATATTGGCCACAAAAAAAAATATATTTAAACTTTTTGTTTATGTCATGTGTCTCCCTTCTTATTACCTAACTTTTGGCAAGCAACCTTCCAGTCTACACCTTCTTTAAGTTCGTGAACCAGAACTCGACTTTTTTTCCAAAAAAAAAGTTTTTTTTCATTTTTGACTTGTGAATATTATAGAAAATTTTTTTCGTAATGACAAATGTAAGTATGAGGGAAATATCTTTGGTCAATTGCCTTTTTGATAGAAATATGTTTTTTTTGTAACAGTTTCTTTTTGGTTATGTTACGTCACCAAAAAAATAGTGAGATATGGAGGGTTGTGAGCCACTTTGAAAAAAAGTAGGTTTTGACTTTCAAAGAGAATATTGCAATGACGCGCAATAAAACAGTGATGAGGATTGATTTTTGATTTTTGGCGAAGTTATGTTCGAAAAACAAAACTATGATCACAACCCCCCACTCTCCCCTATTGATTTGCCGAAAAAATGATAAAGATCGGATGAGCGGTTCTCAAGTTATGAGCAAAAAAGTGATAAATAGCCGAGTTAAAAAAATTGTTGCATACTTTTCGGGTGTTCACCCTAAGGAACGCAGGAACACTGTTAAACATGTTTTTTTCATGAGTAACGGGTATATCGAAGCCGGTTAGAGCCGACTACGCTCTCGTTACACTACGAGTAACGGGTATAAAAATATACCATTAAATAATCTTTTTTTATGTGATGGCATTATTGTCTGAGTGTTTAAAGATCTTGCTATATTGACCAAATTACAAAATTGAACATGAACTCCAAACAAAACACATCTATACTAGACGATGCACCGATGCATTGCTCTAACAAAGGGATGCATTGCTTAAATAAAGGGAGTAAGTAAAGGGAATTAGAAGACCAGTCCACCTACCAAATCCTTCCCCTGCAAGATTCTGCCATTGTTGTCCGCAAGGCTGCAAACCTGCAAAATTATTTTGGGATTTTAGTTGCGTTTTTGCGTTTGAACTAAGCGTGGATGACTTTTTATTGCGAAGAAGAGAAGTTCATGAATGCAATAAACAAACATAAAATACCTTTGGAAGTTGTCCGAGAGAACATACTGTACATCGACAAATGTTTTAAAATTTTGGAACGGTCAATAAAACGAGGACCTAATATAATTGCTTTGCTGTTCCAACAACTCAGGTATCAGTTGAACGATCCTTTTCAACACTTAAATTTGTTCTTTCTGATCTAAGAGCTAGTATAGATGAACAGCTTCTAGAAGATCTAATCCGTATTAACTTAAACTAAGCAGTAAGATTTGCCTTTTCATGATACCCTTCTTTTCTGTCAGTTCTTAAAAGTGGTTAAACCAAGACCTTAGGATCAGGGATTCCCGAAACCGGTTCGTGAACCGTCCCCGCCGAACCTTCTGCAAAATTTTTAAGGTTTAAAGCCTTGGTTGTCCGACTACCTTGGTTCAGTCCTGCGCAAAGTACAAATAATTGCGCAAGCTGTATTAAAAGTGCAGCCCTAAACTAAAAACCGGATAAAATAAAACAAGATGCGACAACAGCATTTTCAAGTGTGGCAAGTGCGTTGGGTTGCCACAAGGTCAAAGAGTAATGCAAGAAAATTGCTCGCATAGTCAAAAACAGATCAAAAAGGGGAAACAAAAACAAAAGACTTAAGACACGAACTTGACACGCTCGCTCATCATAATAAAAAAACCAGCCACGAAATTAGCCGAAATTACATAAAGGAATTATCTATATATGGTAAAAGATGACTTTTTATACGACTGGGAGTTGGCTTTTATAGATAGTCAAAATTTAGCTAAATCTGGTCAAGGTCATTCGAGGCTGTTTGTTGTTCAAGTTGTCATCTCTCGCTGTTTCATCTTTAAATAATTTATGAGGAGCGGTTTCTTTGGTATAATTAAGAGTCCCTCTAGCGAAAGACAATAACAAAGAAATCTGGCATTGCTGTAGGAAGATTTCTAGCAAACAAGTATTTATGTAAATACATTTTTATGTAGCTATTTTTGGCCTCACTCGCAAAAAGCCGAATCGTGTCATCAATTTGTTTCTACGCCTTTCCGTTTCATTAGACTGACAGCTTAATTAGTTAATTGTGTAAGATATTAAATTTTAAATACAAATAATAAAAAACATGTGCCTGGTCTTTGACGAGCTTTTGGCTCAAGCACTTCACATGTCACAACCTGAAAGGGTAGCACATAAAGGCGAAAATCTGGGTTACATATTCGTAAGCGCACAAAAGCAACGCCACATGGCAAAGGTGCAAAACGCAGGCTAATGGCCAAGCATAAAACAAAGTCAGACATTTTGCATATCAAGCCAACTTATCTCGTCATTTTGAGTCATCCCCAAAAAACCAAAACCTTGTCTTTGGATTTTCTGTTTTGCCGTTTGCTTTTTGCCCAAGTATGATGTAAACCTAAACAAACAAACAAATGGCCTTATGTGAGAGAGAGCATCACAAAAGAAAGCAACTGTCGCCAAACATAGGCCATAAATTACGGTCAGCTGGAAACGCTTGCCAAAATGCTTGGCTTTTCGCATGCACACGCAAGTCTCACATACACGATTGTACCTCACTCGTCGTCGAGCAGGATGGATGCTCTATCCATGAACTGCAAGTACTTACATCTTCACATTGTGCTGTTCAGTTAAAAGAGATCCACTTTCACTGGGCGTTCAAAGTTCTTCGTCGGGTGCACTTTCTAGGTCAACTCACTTGGATGCCCTACACAGAGTGTGGACTGGAGCGGGCAATTCAGCCAATTTACCATTGTTTTTTTTTTTGCACACCAATCTTTAACATGCTTTTCTACATAACCTGCCCTTTACACTTTTGCAAGTGTACACCAAATTTGACAAAAAGAAGTCAAACAAGGTTAGCACAGGGAAAGCTTTTTAAGATACTAAAATTTATTTCCTGGCTTGGAAACATACCTGTTATCCAGGGGAAGAACTACTAAAAAGTCATCTCTCACATTAATTTGCATTACCGTTAATGTATGTAACATAATGTAACGTAACTTATTAGCTCTACGTTAGCAGACAGCGCATACGTACAGGTAAATATAGGTGAACACATACCTAGCCAAGCAGCAGAGACCGAAAGGTGCACATTTGGGATGCCACGTGCGGTGCGCTGACCCTCAGAAAACGGTCCCAAAACATTATTTCCGCGCGGTGAAAAGGCTACTTTAAACATATGTATTATATTCATACATACCTAGTGCCTAAAGGTATCCTTAAATGGCTGATTTCGTCATTCCAGAAAGCTCACCCATAAAACTCGCAAAGATTACCTGCGGACCCCTCTATTCGCCTAAGAATTTTTTGAAAATAACGATTCTTTTTATTGCACTTAAATATTTTCAGCTTCTGAGTAGATTTTGCAACTCTATATCTCGTAAACTATTTTAAGTTTCGCTTTTACGTCTGCAGCAAAGTTGGTGCTCTTGGCCCACAAAACATTTCCTTGAAGCAAATCAAAAAAATTGCATCTTCATACCCAAAATTACAAAAATTGCACAAAAAAAACCAAGTCATGCGGAATTTTTTTTTTAGCGTTATTAAGCTTTGTGTTGAAACCCGTTACTAATTTAGACATATAATACAGTATAAAGATATAGCTTAGACCAAAATAAACAAACCGTTAGAACAAACCACTTTCATTTGAGTACTGTTTCATATCATCTCTATAAATATAAAAGAGAGTGTCCTGACTGACTGACTGATTCACTGACTGATTGGCAATCATCGCACAGCCTAAACGGTAAGAGATAGAAAGCTGAAATTTGGACAGGAGTTTCTGTTAGTGGTGAAAGTGCGTACTAAGACGGGGTTTTGGAAAATTCCACCCGGAAAAGTCGGAAAAGCGTCGGAAAAGTTTGTATGGGAAAAATGTTATTTTTCGCCCGATTGATGCAAAGTACACGAAATAATTCGACACTTGTTTTGCCGGAAAATTCTGCATGAAAAAAACTATTTTTCATCCGATTGGCTTCAAACTCGGTTTGTAAGGATAGAATACGAAATAAATTGAATTGTGATTTTCTGATGTTGGAAAATTTGACCCAACGGTCGGAAAATTCCCGGAAAATTTCTGCATGAACATAACTATTTTTCATCCGATTGGCTTGAAACTCGGTTTGTAAGGACAGAGTACGAAATAATTAAAAATGTGATTTTCAATGTCGGAAAATCCGCCCCTGGCGTGAAAATGCCCGGAAAATTGTACATGCAAAATAACTATTTTTCGTTCGATTGACTTGAAACTCAGTTTGTACGGTCAAAATGAAAATTTATTTGTGATTTAATTTTCCCATGCTGGAAATAACGCCGGGATGCCCACTGGGAAGTGATTGGGATGTGAGTGGTTTGTTGTTTTAGTAGTGGTTGTGAAGTGGGTGGAATGTGGCGGGAAGTGGGTGGGATGTGGGCGGGCAGTGGGTGGGATGCGGGTGGGATGTGGGCGGTAAGTGGGCTGGATGTAGGCGGAAAGTGGGTGGGAAGTGAGTGGGAACTGGGGGAAATTGGGCGTAAAGTGGGTGGGATGTGGGTGGGATGTGGGTGGACTGCAGATGGGAAGTGGATGGGATGTGCATGGAATGTGGGCGGGAAGTAGGAGGGATGTGGATGGTATGTGGGCGGGAAATGGGAGGGACGTGGGTATGATGAGGGCGGGAAGTGGGAGGGAAGTGGGTGGGATGTTGGCGAGATGTGGGCGGGATGGTGGCGGAAAGTGGGTGGGAAGTGAGTGGGAACTGGGTGGAATTGGATGTAGAGTGGATGGGAGGGATGGGGGTGGGAGTTGGAGGGAAAATTTATAAGCAAAGAGCATACTGTTGAAGGCGCAGCGAAGCGAGTCGGGTTATTTGCTAGTCTATCTATATATATAAAAATGATTGCTTGTCTGTCTGTCCTTAATGCCTGCCTAAGCCGTTCTTCCGATTGTGATGAACTTTTGGAGAATGGTTGCCATGGTTTCTAGGTTAAAAAATGGGCGAAAAATGTTCCGAAAACAACGAAATGTGCTAAATTTGCGTTTATTCGATTGTAATGAAACTTTGGGGATTGGTTGGACGCCTGAAAGATTTCTAAATTGAGGAAATGGGCGGAAAATGGTAAAAAACCGCGATATTTGCAAAATTTCCGATTGAAATGAAACTTAAGAGCATCTTTGGACGCTTGCTCGTGAAGGTTTCCCCCTCAGAGCTAAAGTTGTAAGTTTTTGGTGCTAAAAATTTCCCATGTAATTCACAGTAAGTGGAATCAATATTGGTTTCAAATCTTCCAAATTCTCATTTTTTACATTGTTCTCAGTGAATTTGCGAACATAACACTAGTTTACAGCCAAAATTTCTACTGAAATTTTTTATAGTGTAGCTTGGAATGGTGATCTCAAAAATTGATTTCAAAAATTTTTTCATGGCTCCGTTTTCAAAATATGATTATTTTTCATTTTTTTGGTAGGTGCTCTTACGATTTAAGCCATATCTCACTTCTTGATTGTCAGATAGAGTCAAGCAAGATATGAATCGAAAGGTAATTGAACTGCCAGAAATTGCGTAAACATTGTTTTTAAATTGGCTTAGTAGTTTGAATACAATAACCAAAAATATTTCAAAAATATCGATTTTTTGCTCGAAAATGCGAGAAATTTAATTTTTGAACGCCTGGAAAAAATATAAAAAAATTCAAAAAAAAAATTTTTTATTTTTTCTACTAAAGAATCGCACTTCTGCGATGAAAACCACATAACGATTATCAAAATCTCTGAACAAACACAGGAGCTGTGAGCAATTTAGTGCAAAAAATGTGGTATTTTCGTGATTATTCAAAATAATTTTCCATTTGCCTCGACTTTTGTTCGGTTCTTGATTATAATTTTTGTTCTGGCTTTTCGCTAACTTCATAAAGTGACCAAACGACGAAGAAAAATACAAGTTAATTTTTTGTGAACACACAAAATACTCAAATTTGACTGTTAGTTGTTCTACTCATTTTGATCCATCATCGGTACGTATGACACGATTTTACCAATACCTTATTGTCTTCGCAAAAGTGCGATTCTTAAATAGAAAAAATAAAAATATTTTTTTTTAGGATTTTTTTATATTTTTTCTATGCGTTTAAAAACGAAATTTCTTGCATTTTTGAGCAAAAAATTTAACATTTTGAAATATATTTGGTCGTTGAATAAAAACTACTTAACCGATTTTAAAATAATATTCTACGCGATCGTTGGCAGCTGAATTACCTTTAGATTCATATCTGGCTTGACTCTATCTGACAATTATGCAGTCAGATATGGCTTGAAATGTAAGAGCACCTACCGAAAAAGTGAAAAGAAATTCATATTTCAAAAACGGAGCCATTAAAAAATTTTTGAAATTGATTTTTGAGATCACCATTTCAAAGTACACTACAAAAATATTTCAGTTAAAATTGGTCATTTATTTTTTTTATTTTTGTAAACTGTTGTAATCAAAAGTGAGAGGGTGACTTTTTTGTCGAAAAAAATCGAAAATGGCAATTGAAGATGCATATATAAGAAGTGTAGAGGAAAAAAGGCGAAATTTGCCAAATTTTCATTCAAGCATTTACGGGACGAAATCGAAATTGTAGACGCGTAAAGGGTTAGATTAGACAGTCTAAAAAGACGGGGGAAAATTGAAAAATTTTATCAATAAATTTAGATTTGTTGGTTTTATATCCCAGTGCTACAAGTTACAACTTATATTTAATGCATCAGTCACATTGACATATAACATAAATGTTTTTTTTGATTTAGGACTAACAATTGTTTTAGCTTATTTAACTAATTTTACTGTTAATTTTAAATAATTATTCATTCTAACTGGTTTCGCTTTAGGTGAGTTTTCAAGATATTTTTAAATTGCGTTTCGCTTTGTATAGTCTTTAAATGATTAGGCAATTCATTCTATGGTCGGATTGCAGGTATAAAGAAATGACGCTCTGAGCAAGATAGTCTAGGGTAATTCAAATTATTGGTTTTCTGAGAGGCAGAGAAATTTAACTTGGAGTAAAATAGTTTGGTTCTTTCGTTACTATAATCTTGTGTAAGGAAATTAATGTTGTAAAGTCAATCCATTCTTTTACGTTAAGGTCAAAAATCGTACATGCTAGAGAAGTAATATGGTCAGAGACTCGACGATTGCAAATATATCTAGCAATTGAATTAAAAGCTACCGTTAATTTTCTCATGTCATCTACATTGGAGTGTCCGAATATTTCGATTCCATAAAAAAGTGAGGGTATAAGGTATGTTTTTGCAATAAATAACTTGATTTGTATCGGTAGAAAAAATGTAGACACTGACAGTTGCCTCAACAGTCCATACGTGGTACCACACACTTCAGTAACATGATTACTCCACGTAAGTGTTTTATTAAAAATAATGCCTAAGTTCAAAGCCTGGTTCACGTATTTAATCGGAATATCATTAATAAATAGTTTTGGCAGCTGCGTCGTTTCCGGGGCTTTTTTTTATGTATAAACAAACATTTAGACTTAGAAGGTTTTAATCCAAGCCCATTGTCCCTAGCCCACCTGTCTATTTTTAAAAGTTCATTGTTACAAACATTAATGCAGTCAAGAATTCTAACACTAACATATATCTGGACATCATCAGCCTACAAATGGACAAATGGACTACAATTAGACAAAATACTTGGAAGGTCATTAACACATACAGAAAACAACAGAGGTCCTAAAACAGAGCCTTGAGGAACACCTCTCGTGAGGTTTTTTGAAATTAGACGTGGAAGATCCAGAGACCACTGCCTGTGATCTGTTAAGTAAGACTTAATAAGTCTGGCTGCAGTACTAGTAAAATTATAAATATTGTTTAGTTTTGTAATTTCAGTTTATCATGGAGATTTAATAATTGGCAATTGAAGACGGACAAGGAGAAGGTTTTAATTCTAATGCCCAAAATATATTTTAAGCAAGAACAACTATAATAAATTTCTGTGTGTGTGTGTGCCGCCGTAAATAGCGAAAGACGATCGGGCCACTGCGAGCTAGGTTAGCGCCGACTACGCTAAGCAACTTTGTTGTTGCGTTCGAGTTTGCGAGAGACATCGGAGAGAGAGAATATATGATGTTGTTGCTGCATGTCTGCACTAGCTAAGAAAGAGAGAGAAGAGAGCACATAAATTTTTTGTTGCTTTATGAAGGCTTATGGCTCACTCAAGTTGTATACGCGCCCGCTATTCCTTTACGTCAAACAACAACAAATGCGCGGCTTGCGGAATGGAAGATTGTCATGAAGATGGATAAATAGACGGTTAAATGTGAAGTATAGATCATACTTACCAGGAAGAAGAAGATTTGATGGATGGCAATTGAAGGGTAAGAAGGAGGTGTCTTTCAATCGCTTTAAAAATATTAGAAATTTGCAAATATTCGGATATGAGTCTGATTGACATGAAGACGGGATAAGGCGTTGATCGAACGGACCAAGAAATCGCCAAATTTGCAAAATTTTATTATGAGTTTAGATTATTATGAAAACGGGTATTTACCCGGATGATGAAAATCGACAAAAATTGAGAATTTTGCTGGATGACAAGTGAGAAAGTCGATCAAGCCGGACTATAAAATACTCTGTACCTAGAGTAAGAGCTGAATGCAGTGCTACTGCTGCACTCATCTCTAAGTTTCTCTCTCTCTCTCTCAATCGCTCTCTCTCTCTCCTCGTTGTGAAAGGGTGGGAGGGGGGTGGCGGGGAATGATTTACTTATTTGCTCATAACTTGAGAACCGCTCATCCGATCTTTATCATTTCTTCGGCAAATCGATACATATTGCTAATGACTAACTATCTCTAGAAGTTACAAATCATCTTTCTACAAGACTGTGGGAGATTTGACGTTTTTTCAAAATTGCGGGTGCTGGCCCCCTCCAGGCAAAAATTGAAAATAAACTTGATCTGCCTGCAAGAATGAGAGGCTTTTGTCCTATACTAGTCAAACCTCTATCTCTTATCATCTCTAAGATCTGTTTGGTTGTACGGACGGACGAACGGACAGACTGACGGACATGGCTTTATTGCTGATCAAGAATATATATTCTTTATAGGGTCGGAAATGATTCCTTCTCCCTGTTACATACTTTTGCACAAACTTAATATACTCTAGGTACTTTCGGTACAGAGTATAAAAAGGCGATCTAAAATCAACCTGTGAGGAATGATTTGATCTTGATCTTTGGATTGAAATTTCAAGTACGAGTCGTACTAGATTCTACTTGTGTCAAGTACAAACGGATTGGAAGAAACCTGAAAAGCTTGTATCAATCCGAAAATGCTCATTTCAAGTACGAATTCTACTTAAAAATCAAAGGATTCTGACTCGAGATTGAAGTAAGTACGGAATTCCACTGTCAAAGCGAAATAGCGAAAAGAGGCCCAGAGCAAGTGACAAGTCTATTGAAAAGACTTCCTTCCAGAGCTCGCAAATTACTGTTGACCGTTTACCCCTTTGCGGTCTGCGCACAAACATAACCGAAAAAACATGCACACTTGCTCTATCTCTCTGAGCAGAACACTTTGTTTCGATTTGTTTCGGTTTTCAGTTGACCGTTCTCAGTTGAGCTATTCTTGTTATGCTCTTTCAATAACAACTTATAGAGAGCGATCCAACTGAGCGGTCACACATTAACAGTCAGCAGATGAGCAAAAAAATGAACGGCTCAACGCAAACGCTCTTTTTTGTTTGTTTGTGTTTGGCTTGTGTGGCTCAGAAGCCCAATTAAACGCCTCATTCGCACACACACGCATACAAATGCAAATGACTTTTATTTTCTTCGCTCGCGTTCAAACGGTCTGCGAATGAGCAGAGCAAAAGGGCAACAATAAAATTTGTTTTTCTCTGACCGCAGACCGATATATTCAAGAGACGAGGTGAACGGTTCCTCTCTGACTCTTTGTTCAAAGGGTCCGTACATAACAGTTATTCTTGGACAACGAAAAACGGTCAACAGTTATTTGCGAGCTCTGCTTCCTTCAATAGCTACCAGCGTCCATTGTAATATTGTTTGTCTCCTGTTTTCACAGTCGTATCCATCTTGTGAGATGCTTTTTTGTGGTCAAAATAACTTTAAACATAAGTCAAAGTCAATGTCAGTCATTTTTCATGCAATCCTTTTTTCAGATTAAATGTAGTTCGAGTATCGAGCTGAATTTAATCTTGGGCATTCTTGTTCCAAGCCGACTTCCAGATCAAATCAAGTACGAATATCGAGTATAAATTAATATCGGATCTTCTTGATTGAATCCGACCGAGGGATCCAATCGAGCAAAAGCCGACTACTCAAATCAATCCTTTTCGTAATTGGTTTGGTAAAGTCCGGGTTTGACCGACTTTATCTTCTGGAATTGATTTTAGCCTGGATATCGCGGACTGTTTTTCTGCGTAGGTAAAACAAATGGATACATTTCACTGCGCGAAGATCCTACCGACTTTAAAGGCAGATCAAGTTAGTTTCCACACCGGGCCCCTCCCCTTTTAAACTCTCGATTTTATTTAAATTAATCATCACATAGCCATTTCATGCCATTTTAATACAGTTGGAGCAACTGACAGCTCCTGGCCAAACGAAAACTTGACAGGATAGCAGTTGGTCCCGTCTTGGATTTTTAAATTTAGTCCGCCCCCGGTGTAAGCATTTGGTGGCATCTGAGCTCGGCTGGAGATTCCGGTAATTCCCAAAGAGAGGCGCTTGCCCAATGCTTTGTGGCCAAGTCAGGGAGCCCGGTGACCAAAAATAGTTATGGTTATGCCATTTTTCAGCTAGTCTGTCTGGTGTGACTAAATGAGGCGTGCCACGTAAATACGTGTGCTTGTACGAGTGTGCGTTGTCGTCGTCATCGTCATCATCGTTGCTGTGCCGATGAAGACTTTTCAATTTTCGGAGCGCCGCCGCCTGAAACGCCTGCACTTTCGTTTTCGTTTTCAGCGCATTCAACCTGATCCTACCCAAAATGATAATGACGGTGTATTCGTCATTACGATCTTGCCGTGGCCGCCAGCTGCAACTGGTTGCAGTTGCAGTGAAATGCAGCTCAAGTGTGCGCCGGCCGTTGCATTTGAAAGCGTGAGTGAGTGCAACTGTTTGTGAGTGTTTGGCGCTGAGGTGGCGGGCTCTTGAAATTACATAAAGGTCTGAGCAATGCAGTCGCCTGATTCGGCGGTTTCTACAATATTCGCGACCAGAGCTAATTAGTTGCAGGCCCAGCTCCAGAAACTTGGCCAACGAACTTCATACGCAAATATTGGGCACAATGGAAAGTGAAAGCCACTTTACCATTTAATTAATTATAATTTTTTATTGATTTAACCTACACTCACTTGCCCGTACCTACACAGACGCCTCGCCCGATACCGTGACCAATTAAAAAGCCGCGTTCAAAACGTTTATTTTTGTTTTTGTTACGCATTCTGCGTCTGTTGAGTGTTACTTTTTTGGGATTTTAAATGTAGACGCATAAAGTGTTTACGAAATCAATTGGATGCCACTGCTTACTGGCACTCACGTACATCAGTGTATTGCACTATTGCAATCTCTGGCCGCAAGCGCGAACTTTGGCAATTGGACGTGTCGCGCATAAAGTGTGGCCGAGCTCAGCTGGAACTACCTACTTGTATTGGGGTAGAGGTGTAACATGTGGACGGCCAAAAAGTGTATAGTGGAGCAGTAAACATAAGCTATGCAAATAAATCCGATTTGGATCTACAGACAATGGTGTATGCCGGGTAAATGACCAAAAACTTAAAAGTAAACCAACTAAAATGAAAGCAAAGAGTGACTCTACCATTGCTAAATTATACCGGTAATTTTCAAGACAACAAAGTGTTAGCACTAGTTAGAATAATCTGTAACTGCCCGAAGTGCAACTGATCTGCTTAACAACGAAACGGTTTGAGTTAGTTGGCCCACTTTGATAAAAAGAACATGTAATCAATTTTACTGAAACGAACAACCATTACTACACCGAGCTAAAAATGATTCGGAGGTGCCACAGAAATAACTAGACATTGTCTCGATTGTAATTCAAATTTAAAGTGCTTTCATTTATGTGTGAAGTGATACCCAAATTCTCGATTCCTAGATTAAATTGCGAAATTTTAGTGAATTGAAAGTTACTGTACAAAGCTAAGTCGATTTAAGCAGTCGGTTCCAAATCGTTAAAACTCATCACCTGATCTAGCAACCGTAGATAAAACACAGGCCAACAGCCATTTTGGTCCAGCCTTCTCGATGCCAAATTCTGATCCAGTTTTGTGCACTGATTCCAAAACTGGTCTCAGTTTTTTTCCATCAGCTCTTGTTTTCAAGATATCGCGAAAAATCCATTTTGCAGTATTTTTGGCTTTAAAAAAATTATAGAGTTTACACTGAGGAAAAATACACCTAAAAAAACATGAGAGCAGCTTCAGCAAACCCAAAAGCCAGGTGGTTGGATCTTAATTAAAATCTTATTAGCATGTAGCCTGAAGGCTCTTCTTATTTCACAAGTTTTGTTGCAATTAAATAACCTGGATGGACAAAGTTACAGTCCCGAAAACTAGATTGATACACAAAATGTGTACAGGAAATCTTAAAAGACTACGTGATTTAATAAAAACTGACATAAATTAATTGTCAAGAAAATGTGTAATAAAATTCTGGAGGTACTTGATTCACACAATTTCCCCCAAATTCATATTTGCTTGATATCAAACAACCTCGCGAGAATGACATTAAAATTTTATGCATTGCGCTACAAATGGGCCAAATGAGTTCCGCACTTATCATAATCTCCGGACAAAGCCCCTTGTGACTATAACGATTTTCCAATTTTAAACAAATGGGTGGCGGAAAGAGTTTTTAGTGAAGACACTATGTTTGAATATGTTGAGGAAATTGACCATTATTAATATTTGGAGCAATGAGCAATGAACAGAAGGTAGTGCTAAAACTCACTCTATCTGGCAAGCGAATAACTTTTTTAGGCTGTCCCGTCATTTGACGTCATAGGTTGGAAATTTGATTTTTATTCCCTTGGAGAGGGTATATTAAAATTGTTCGGATGTTTGTAACGCACAGAAGGAAGCATCACCGACCACATAAAGAATATATATTCTAGATCACCATTACGAGCTGAGTTGATATAGCCATGTCCGTCTGTCCGTCCGTCTGTCCGTCTGTTTCTATGCTATCTCCTCCATCAGTTTTAAAACTATCTAAACCAAACTTTGTACGAAGTCTTTTGGTACAAATACGCTGCACATTTATCGGAACCGGCCGGATCGGATGACTATAGCATAGGAACGATCCGTTGAAAAAGTAGTAGTATTATATACTACCACACAATTTTGTCAAGTTTGATTCAAATAGGATGACGATAGCATATAGCTGCCATAGGAACGATCGGCCAAAAAACTAGTTTTAGTGGGAAAAACTTTTTTGTTTTCAATGCTATCGCGTATTTATAAGTTATGTATGATTTCACATAATTTCACCAAGATTTATCAAAATCTGACAACTATATAGTATAGCTGCCATACAAAAGATAGGTCTGAAAAAAAGTCTTAGTGAGAATAACTTTTTTGTTTTCAATGGAAGCGTGCTTATAATTTCCAGATATGAATGTTATCTGTTTCAACCAGGGATAAGGACTGGTTCGGTTCAGTGGTTCACACAGTTTTTGAACTGCCGGTTCGGTTCATTACATGGTTTTTGGGGCTTACTAAACCGCGGTTTCGGTTTGGTACGGTTTGCGCTGTATTCATTTTACAAACTAAAGAAATACATTTTTGATACATTTAGTCAGATTATTTAGGTTAGGTTTACGTTGTTTAGTCAGGTTTTTAGTTATTATAAAATAAACATTTAATTTTTATTAATATCTTTAAGACTGTGTTATTTATTGAATATATTTCCATTCGGTTGATTGCATTTCAAAACAGCAGGAGATATATAGAGTTTAAACAAATAAAATTTAGTTCAATATGGTGGAATTTTAGTTAAGATTTAGTAATAATATATCTTATAGTAAAGTTTCATCGATATTGCCTCTGAAGTCTGATAAATCATGTTTGTGTGTGGGAAATGCTCGTTCTACTGACACTTGTGTGACTGGAATTGCTTAAGTTGATTTTCCTGTATTTCAATATTTATCTTTAGGTAAACGCTTTTCGCCATCAAACGCTTCAATGCAATTTACAAACGATATTTTACTTTATGATGGAAATTAGTCCTTATATCTCCAACTCGTCTTTACTTATCGGGTTCAAAGAATTATCCGTTATGTTTTCATTAACGATTTGGATCTTCTTGTATATTAACATTAAATGAGATTTAGCTAGCTTTTTTCCTTCTTCTTATAGCAGGTTTGATTCCTGGTAGAGGTAATAAAATCAAGACTTGGCCTGTTCCCATTTTGGGTCCTGAGAAATTTGGTGTTCTTAGCTTTTTACAACAACTCTTGCTTTTCCACGTATTTATACTCTGTATACTCTGTTATTTTATGCAAAAGTATGTATCGGAGAAGGAATCATTTCCGACCCTATAAATTATATACATTCTTGATCAGCAACGACAGCCGAGTCTATTTAGCCAAATTTAGTAATTAAGATTATTCATCCATATAGATCGATCGGACGAGTTATAAAGAAAACAAACAATTATGTTGGGTAGCACTGGCCACTTTTTGTGGCTTTTTATTTAAAATTATAAGATATATACAAACTTTGGGGGTACTGAGTATGTTATAGTTGGATTTTACAGAGCTTGATTGGTCCAAAATATATCTTTACCATATTTTAATGCGCTGCGATTTGGCTCAGTATGGTTAATCAATTGGTAACTCAATGTCTACTCGAAATGAAACGAACCGAACTTTATTTTTCGGTTTTTGGTTCGATTCAGCATTTTTATAAACACACTGGTTCGGTCTACGGTTCGGTTCAAAACCGGTTCGGTTCAGAGCCAGTTTGCATCCCTGGTTTCAACACAATTTTGGAGAATTGGGTCAAAATCGGATGAATATATCGAATAGCCATATAACAAACTGGCAGCATATATCATGCTCCAAGGGTATATAAAGCTTCCCTCCATTTTTTAAATTTTAATTTGATTTGAGTGGTTACATACAGTTAACAAAAACCGATTTCCCAACAACTGACTTTACTTGTATTTATTGCCAAGAAACATCCCGAAGGTCTGCATAATCTGTGTGTATGGCGTTCGAACTCAAAAAACAAGACTGCTTATTGGTAATTTGCCCCTTATGGAGTTTAATGCCCTCTTCTGGTGTAGGCGGCTGAATTTGATTTGAGCAGTTATGATAAGTTAGGAACTCATTTAGCCAATTCGTAGCCCAATTCATAAAATTTTAATGTCATTCTCACGAGGTTGTTTGATATTTAACAAATATGAATTTGGTGGTAATTGTGTGAATTTAGTACTGCCAGTACGTTATTATACATTTGCTTGACAATAGATGTAAGTTCTTAAATCTTATAAGATTTCCTCTACACATTTTGTGTATCAATCTAGTTGTCCTGCCATAAATTTTAATTCATTTTTTCGGGATTAGCTGGCTGTAACTTTGCCCATCCAGGTTATTTAATTGCAACAAAACTTGTGAAAATGTGAAATTAGAAAAGCCTTAAGGCTACATGCTAAAGCTGTGTTAATTGGAATCCAACCACCCCAAATTGCAGGTAACGATTAAGTTTGAAAAATTTGCCATAATTTGATGAAAATTACTCCTCAAAGGCCAATTTAGACGCTTTTGGGTTTGCTGATGCTGTTCCCATGACTTTTTTAGGCTGCATTATTATGTACATATACTGTGGCATAAAACTCATAAAAATAGATATTTTTGCTCGGTGTAACCTCTATAGTTTTTTATTTAAAAGCCAAAAGGACTGTAAAATAGATTTTCTGCGATATTTTGAAAACAATGGAGAAAAACTGGGACCAGTTTTGGAATCAGTGCACAAAACTGGATCAGAATTTAATACAAAGAAAGCTGGGCCTCACAAGAGTGGTCATTTTGTTGGCCTGTGTAATTTTCATTTTACAAACAAAGTAAAGCAATTGAAATGCAAACGTTTATACTAAAATCTATTGTGATTTCTGTGCCACCCCCGCTATTCTTCATATCAGTTTTACTCCGATATGAATGTGTGTGTGTGTGTGCGTTTGTGTGTCTCAATTGTACAGGGTATTTCGGAGCCGAGCCACTCGACTACAACGCGCATACTTGTTTAAATTTAACAGAATGAATATTAATAATTTTGTTTTCTAAACCAACTTTATAAACGTCCGCAAGGGAATTGGAATCCATGGAAATGGGTGGAAATGGTATCCAAACAAAGCACCCGGCCTCACTAAGGACCGTAAGGTGTGGTAAGGTAAGGTGTGGCACCTACATGGGGCCAGCCGGAAATACCTACCTACGTACGTCCGAGGAGCAAAGGCTTCTTGGTAATAATCCTCCACAAAGTTCCCAGAATTGTGTGCGATTTGAAAAGTCGTTGTTTCTGTTCCAGCTACGCAGGTAAGCGTGCAACGCCTATTCTCTGGCGTAAAAGTTATAATGAGTCCGCTAAGAAGCAGCATGGACTCAACCACAAGAATGCTATATAGTGGACGTATAAAATTCCAAGTTAAATTCGGAAACTAATAATACATAATTTAATATTTATGAGCATATAATGTTAACTACGTAAAAAATACGAAATATGAATGATATATAATTTTACTTTAAATGTGAAAACATTCATTTTGTGTTGAATTTTGATTCGTTTTATTAAACAGGAATAAAATGATTTAGATTTATCTCAGAATTAAGTTTTTTCAGTACTAAAAATAACTATTACTTATATTGCTGTTGGGGACTGTACCTGTAAGGCAAAACCTTATCTTCTGTCTGGCTCGAAAGACCGATTTCTCATCCTCTCAGGGTTCCTGCTGTCGTTATAATTAACACAAAATTGCCGGTTTAATGTTAATTATATATTTATTTATTAGAAATTAAATTAAACACAAATGAGCACTTCTTCGACGCATCATCAATTCCACACTGAGCTCGTCTCTTCACTCTCCACTGTCCACTTGCTTAAACATAAAAATCTCAAAAAGGTGTGACCCTTTTGCTTCATATTTCGACAACCAAATGATCGATAGACAAATTCAAATTTAAATTCAAAACGGATTCTTAACATCCTCCTCCCAAGTATTGAGATTAACAATACTTCACTTATTCAATACTTGAAGCTTAATTAGTTTTATAACAGATCTCTTAAATATACCAGTTTTAGTCTTAATGTCTACAATTCTTACACGACCATCGTGTGCTGGATAAGTTTAATTACTATGCCCTTGGGCCAGCAATTCCTTGGCAAATCAGAATCCAATATTAACACGACATCTCCTTCTTTAATAACACCATGATCTTTTGACCATTTTCGGCTACATAATAGGTACTGCCTATAATCCTTCTTCCACTTTCGCCAAAATTGATCTGCTAATCTCTGGGATGCCTTCCACATATTTAAGCATGTTAGGTCATTGTCGGTCGCAATTGCATAAAAGGAGTCCTAAAATTTGGTCCAATTAAAATGTCGTTGGGTGTCAATGGCTCCGTTTCTAATGAATCTGATGGGACATATAAAAGAGGTCTGCTGTTCATCATAAACTCTATCTCGCAAAATAATGTTCTCAGTACATATTCCCTTGGATGACGTTCTTGAAGCATTGAATACAAATATTTTTTTAACGATTTGGATAAGTCGCTCCCACGCTCCTCCCATATGTGGACTTAATGGTGGATTGAAAAACCACTTACACCTTTTTTCCGTTAAAAACTGTGTCAGTTCAGTCATTGGCCATTTGGATGTTACTTCCCTAATGTCTTTACTCGCTTTTTTAAAATTTGTGCCATTATCCGAGTAGACTTCCTCTGGGAAACCTCGGCGACTAGCAAATTGTCGGAAAACATGCATGAAAGCATTACTGGACAAATCCTCCGCGATTTCGAGGTGTACTGCGCGACTTGCCATACAGGTAAAATAACACCGTACCTTTTGACATGACTTCGGTTAACTAAAATTTCGATGGGTCCAAAGTAGTCGATTCCCACTTTCAAAAAAGGTCTCTCTGTAGGTTCTACTCTACATGTGGGTAACTGACCCATTATTGGTACTTGAGGCATGGCTTTTTATTTTTGCAAAATTGACAGTTTAAAATTACCTTCTTTACTGTATTTCGACAGTTTGTTATCCAAAATCTCTGTCTAAGATTAGCTATCACCGTTTCCACACCAATGTGGTAATTTTTCGCATGGTAAAACATAATGATTAATGTCGTAATCGCATGTTCTCTAGACAAAATGATTGGGTTTTTGGCATCAAAATCAAATTGTTCATCGTTAACATTGTCCAATCGGCCTTTAAGTCTTAACAATCCGTCGTCTGATATGTATATGGGGAGGGACTTTAAATGACTTGTATTTTCAATAGCTTTCGCTTTCAGCAAACAGGCGATTTCCCTACCATGACAATCAGACTGAATCTTTTAAGAATAAGTTTTTCAGCTTTGTCAATATCATCTGGAAGTAACTCACTGCTGGGATTTTTTCATTTTACATAATTTCAAGTTGCTTACGAATCGCAACATCCAAGCAGTCGTTCTCAGAAACCTCATCCAGTTGGAAAATCTGGTTGGGTCTGGCAAAATGGTTGAGTCTCTTACACATCCAATTGTATTTACACATTCGACAGTAAATTCTTCATTAATGTCTTGATTCTCTTGGAGCATCTTTCCTTTTGGCCATTCATTTGGGTCTTTTTTTAAAAATGATGGACCGGTCAACCAAGAAGAATTTTCAGAAAGGTCAATGTCAGTCATTTTTGTGGCCTCATCTGCCGGGTTAAGTTTTGTTGGGACATATCTCCAGTCACATATGTTCGTCAACTCTTGAATTTCACCTAATCGGTGCGCAACAAAAGTTTTAAATCGTTTACTGTTCGATTTAAGCCAATATAATATTATTTCAGCATCCGTCCAAAAAATATGTTTTGTCAATTTTCACGTTGAGTATGTCTTTTATTGCTTTATTTAGTCTTGCAGCTAGTAAAGCACCTTGTAATTCAAGTCTTGGAATTGACATTGGCTTTAATGGCGCGACTCTTGATTTGGCTAGTATAAGCGAACAATCTACTTTTTCACCATCGTCAAACCTTAAGTATGCACAAGCTGCGTAAGCAAACTTAGATGCATCGCAAAATATGTGCAACTGTATGTTACATTTGTCCAGAGGAAGATCAGTCATTATTCTTGGAATACTCAGATCCTTCAGTTTGGAAATATTTTTACATAATTTTTCCCAGATAATGTAATGATTGTCATGTATTTGATCGTCCCATTCTATGCCACTGTCCCAGATTTCTTGCAGAAGTATTTTGTTGGCAATTAACAAGTTGGCTAGAAATCCTAAGGGATCGAATATGGACATAGTTATTTTAAGAATGTCGCGTTTGGTCGGTCGTTGCTGTAATGTCAATATATCAACATGTCTGTTCTGAAACTTTAAGTTAAAGGCAAGTATGTCCTTTTCAAAATCCCACATTAAACCCAGAACTCTTTCCTCGGTCAATAGTTTTAGTTTCGAGTGGTCTTTTACGTCATGTGTCCCAATTGGAAATCCAATTACACATTTGGAATCCTGCTTGTGCATGTATATGTGAGACTTCGTTAATTAGTTGAATTGCACTTTCAACGTCATTTGCACCGCTTAAATAATCGTCCATATAATGTTTTCCGATTATTTCGTCACAAGCTTTTGGATACTGATCTTTGAAATTTAGTGCATTTCGGTTCTTAGCTTGTTGTGCAATACATGGACTACATTTGGCACCGAAAAATAGGACTTGAATTTCATATATGTCTGGTGTCCTTTCACGATCCATTCCACGCCACAAAATTCTCTGTGCATGTCGATCTTCTGGTCTTACTTCTATTTGCAAAAACATTTCCTTAATATCGCCAACGAATGCGATTTTACTTATCCGAAAATTCATAAGTACTGATGTCAATTCATTGTAGAGGTCAGGCCCAGCTAAAAGATAATCATTCAGGCAGCTACCATGGCTTTTAGCTGCTGCGTCAAAAACAATTCTCAATTTGTCCGGTTTGTTACTGTTTACAACGCCAAAATGCGGTAAATAATATGTCAAAGGATTTACAATTGCTGACTCGTTTGCATTTAATTTCTTTAAGTAACCTTTAGATACATAGGACTCAAACACTTCCTGATATTTTTGACCGCTAATTTGATTTTTATCTATTTTGCGTTCCAACAGAAGAAGTCTTTTATAACAATTATTGTAGCTTTCTGGCAGACTGACGTTATCTTGTTTCCAAAACAGTCCGCATTCAAATCTGTTCTCCTTTCGTTTCATTGTTTTTTCCAGAATATCTAGGCATCTTTTGTCGTCTGCAGATATTGGGTTATCTTTCGGAAAAGTCATTTCGTTTTCAATATGCCAATATGATTTGACAAGGTCGTGCAAATTGCTTAAGTCGTCTATTTGGTCATGGGCTTGGTAGTCGTTTATATGAAATGTATAATTTGTCTGTATGTGTCGTCTGTCCACATTTACATTTCCATGTACAACCCATCCCAATAAAGTTTTGCTACTGACTGGACCATTATGGGATTCATGTTTTAACTTCCGTGAGACTATAAGTGACCAATTGTCTTGTCCAACAAGTATTTTGGGCTGAGCATTCTGATAGGAACATCTATCAAACTCTTTCAAAAATTTCCAATCTTCTGACATGTCTTGAATGTTTACAGTTTGAATCGGTAAATTTAAGCCTGATACAGTTTTAACATTTCGCAATGTGAATGTCTTTGAACTTTCATTTTTACCCTTTATACGAACACTAACTACCTTTGAGTCATCCTGTTCAAAAATCTCATTATTTGTCCACTGCATCTTTAGTGGTTTAGTTGGACCATCTAGCTCTAAGTCGTTAGCTAACTGATGATCTATTAGAGAAACCGTAGAAGCCTCATCCAAAAGGGCGTATGTATTGATTTTCTTATGTGGACCAACAAGAGTAACTGGAAGGATTTTAAGCAGTACCTTATTTTGATTCAAATTGATATTACAATTTTTCTCAGTTTCAATTTCGTCCCTAGGCTTGTCATGTACTGGATTATGTTCTGCCAAGTGCTGTTGCTTCTCTTTATGCAATAGCATATTGTGGGTGAAAGTACAGTTTGAAATGTTGCAAGTTTTTTTACGTTTGCAATATTTCATAGAGTGACCTTTGCTTAAACACGAAATACATAAACGATTTTGTGAAACATGCTGCCAGCGTTTATCAATGTTAAGGCTTTTAAATTTGTCACATGACGTCACATAATGATTATTCCTCTTGCAAAAGTTACAATATTTTTCTTGGTTATTTTGATTCTGTGTCTGTTTATCTGAAATTGTGAATATCGATTCTTTTGGCTTGTCCAGACCAAATCCAAGTATTTGGGCTGCTCTAGTCTTTTTGCCTATCCAATTATGTAACACTTCTATTTTTGACTTTGAATCCTTACTTTTACATTCTTGATAGTATTGCGTAAAGGCAATACGTTGAGTTAATGGCAATTTTTCCAAAATTTCCTCAAATAATAATGGATTTTTAATATGGTCAGTTTCATTTAGCGAAAACAAAGTGTGTATTAAATTTGTAAGTAAATCGTGCAACTTTATGAGTTTTTCAAACTTGTCTTCTTTTACAACTGGAAAATTTCTTAACTGATTCATTAAGTGTCGTACAATATGTGTTGAATCACCAAATCTCTCTTCTAAAATTGTCAAAATTTTGTTCACATTTTGTGGCAATAATAGAAGCGACTGCACTGCTTCTTTGGCCCTGCCTGTCAATGCCTTTCTTAGGCGAGTAATATTTTCATATTCTGTGAAATTACAAATTTGTGTGCTGTTTGTAAACTCTGCTTTAAAAATTGGCCAATCGAGAGGATCTCCTGCAAATTGAGGCAAATCTTGCGCGATTGTTTGTCTTGCCATAAATGTCTGAACAGCTTGTTGATTTGAAATTTCATTATTTACATTTTCGTCGTCAGAAATTAATTCTAGCTTACGAGGCAATGTGTCTACCCACTCATTTGTCCAATTCTCTGTACCTACGTCGCCAGCTTCCGAATGTGAAGCGATGCTGCCATCTGCCAATTGTGCCTGTTGTAGCTGTCTTTGTAGATCGAGTTGTCTCTCCTCAAACTCCAATGAGGCACGCTGTTGCTGAATTATTCGCTGCTTTTCCAAAAAATTCCCATTTCGATTTTTTATTTGCTGCAGTTTTGTCGATTTTCGTGAGTTCATGGATGTTTCCGATTTTTTGTCTTCATATAGTTTCAATTTGTCGGCCATCTTGTCGCGATTTAATACAAGTGGAGTTGATGCCGGAATTACAGTAGTGTCAAACTGTGTAGTATTTTCCAGCTCCGAAATGTCTGCGTTGTCGTCGCCAGAAGGTGTTCCTTGTTTCGTCTTACTCGCTGTTGCCAGCTTCTTTGACTTCTTGCGTGGCATGATCGCTGTCAACGATTTAATAGCCGTCCACAAACTGTACTGCACTCGTCAATGCATATACACATAAATGTCGATGTGTGTGTGTAAGACTACTCCAGCGAGAACATCTGTATGTATTCGTGCATGTATAAGTCTGTCATCTTGTCGATACACACTTCTTAGAATTGGCTGATGAAATTGCGTCGTAGGATTACCGTGTGCTGTCTGCTTGGCTTCAATTGTGTAACTATTTTTCTCCATATGCTGTCTGCTAGGCTGCGAAGGACCATTTGTTGGGGACTGTACCTGTAAGGTAAAACCTTTATCTTCTGTCTGGCTCGAAAGACCATTTGTTGGGGACTGTACCTGTAAGGTAAAACCTTTATCTTCTGTCTGGCTCGAAAGACCGATTTCTCATCCTCTCAGGGTTCCCGTTGTCGTTATAATTAACACAAAAATTGTCGGTTTAATGCTAATTATATATATTTATTTATTAGAAATTAAATTAAACACAAAATGAGCACTTCTTCGACGCATCACCAATTCACACTGACTCGTCTCTTTCACTTGTGGGACTTGGCGAACAAAAGCATTTAGACTTAACCTAGTTAACGCGGCCTGGTTGAGCATTGGTGAAGAGCAGGCAAAAAGCGGTAAGTAATGCGGATACACAATGAAATATCATTTTAATGAAATATATTTATTAAAAGTGATAGAATCCAAGGATGCATGGGTAGCGCTGAAGGACAGCAACCGGTACCACAGCAAAATGTCGGTTACGAAGCGCTTCAAGACGGGCAGCGCAGGTGGCTATCCACATGGAGTCAACTTTACTAAATGAACCGGGTGCCGTTGATTGGGAGTTTGATGGCGCAATGTCCTTTTTACCGAATACATCAGCAATGTGGAAGAAAGTTGATAAAGTGAGCTTAAATAAATTAAACAACTTATGTCCTATTCCTTGCCGAACTCTTTCTTCTCGGATAACATATAAGTGAACCAAGCACACCCGTCTCGATATGTGAGTTATCCCTCCCAGATTCGTTGGTTGACTTTGACGATGATGTGGTAGCTGCAAAGTCTTCGGCTGATTTTGATGTTGAAACGGAGTCAGTATATCTATATGTAAGTTATGCACAGATAATTGCTATGTATTTTCTGAAAAAGTTCACCTCGTTTCAGAAAAAAAGGACGAAAAAAAATGTTCCCCAAAGAACAGCAGTGGCCGAGAGAATGTCGTGTGTCTTACAGGCGTATATGTACTTCTGTACTACCGTAACCATCATTGTTATATCTTTGTTTAAATTTTATTAAATTATTTTGATTTGTTTACGAACTGTTATTTTTTTTTACAGCGCCAAAGCAGCGCAAGGTTACTTTGAATTGTTTATCGATAGAAAAAACTGTGTTATCGTGTTAATTGCAGTGGCTTAGCAGACTCCAGTAAAGTATCTGCGGAATATCAACTTTTTCACGTGATTTTGTTCGAAAATTGGTCTTATAATAAAACGATAAACTCAAAATGGCGGAAACATGCGGACGGTTTTTTTTGTGAATATGTTCTGGGGATCTACACGCTTGTTCTCCATGTGGTGGCATCGCCGAACTCGATGGAACTTACAAGTTGTAGTCCATAAAAGCAACATGATTTTTTGCAATTTGACTAGTTTTTAGGTGTTTATAAAAAAATTATATAAAATGTTCCAGTAAAGGTATTTAGACCAGGTATTGAAATTTTGCAGTTCAACTATTCAAGAATAAGAAACAAATAGCTCTTATTGGAAACATGACACTGACGGCTAAATTTTAATCACTTTAATTTTGTGCCTGATGCGAGTTGTTAAATTGAATTTTGGGATTGATTTTTGATTTATGATTTTTTGTTTTCTTTTCATAACAAGTGGATATTTTACTAGCATTTAAAAAAAAATCATTCAATTTGAAGCACTTTTTTTTTGTTTAAAGTCCCCTAGATTGGCAAAATTAACACAGTGCACCGAAGGGATAATGGTGCATGCACATATGCAGTCTGGAGTTAAAAAAAAAAAAAAAAGTTGAAAAAAAAACAGAATAATATAAAAAAAAAAAAAAAAAAAAAAAAAAAAAAATATCAAGGTGAGGAAATATAAGCCAGAGCAAACTGCGAGCAGAATGCGATCTAAAGTGTCACCAGAAACACATACAAACTGAACTAATGAATAAAATCATTTTAAGTTCAGTATATCGGTAGGGGAGAGTCTCCGGTTCACTAATTACTTTTTTCCAAGTCAACATTATGCGGTGATTTGAACATCATTGTAAAGCTAGAGACTCTAGCTAACTTTCCTCTGAAGTAATCTATTGTTTTAGACAAATGGAAAAAAATTTGCAGCCATGTAGATGAAGTGATGATATTTGGCCAAAATTTTTTTTGTACCTGGTTGTGGACACCCTTGTAAAATCGCTAGAAATGGAAAAATATGGCCATGAATTGACGAAAAAAGAACGTTTAATTATTTAAAAGCCTTCAGTGGCAAAAATAACAAACAATAATGGCCTTCAGTGGGAAAAAATAAAAAAATGATTGCCTTCAGTGACAAAATGAAAAAAATTATTCAGAAATGCAGTTTTTGCATGTGAAATAGCTGGCCGCAATGCCAGCGCACTTCAAATGCGCAGGACGAGCGCAAACATCGCATTGGATCGAATTTGCAGCGGTCAGTTTTTTTGGCAAGAGCTCCAAACAAAGTTCGATGACAAAGACGCCTTTTTCTGCGACACAGAATCACGCTTGACTGCTCGCTCAGCTGATTTTTTGCCTTCTCGCGCAAAATCTCGACGCTTTCCGGAGAAGTTAGCACAGCGGTTTGCATTGGCTTGCGACCGCGATTCGATGGCTTTTTCGGAGAAGTTCCTTGCACCGACCCAATTTCATCCAACAGTGATAAGGCTAGCCGAAGACGCTCGTGAAGTGGATGGTTCGGGGGAGGTTAACACCTCTTCTTCTCGCCCAATATTGGGATCGGCGGAAACGATGATACGACGCTGATTGTCTTCATCAAGATCAGCTTCTGTGGCGACTTCTACTGCATTTCGTTCGACAGCCCCAATGAAGCTAGCTTCGGAGAGAGCATCAGGGTCAAACGGAACAATACCGGGCTTACGAAAACCGGACTGGATTGCTTTTGGCGACAGTCGGATTTCAAGCACCTAACACAGCCAACAAAACCGAATCAACAACGGACGAAATATCTGCAAAATTTGCTCGGACTTTCTCCAAATACCGGATCAAAGCGGTTCGAGGAAGCCCAAATTCCTTGGCTCTAGCTTTGACGGCCTTCTTATCGATGAGGCATTGCTTAATGGCATCGACCAAACCATTTAAATTGATTTTTGTTGAATCGGACGATTTTTTTGGTGTTGACATGGCTAAAAATGTACAAAAATTCACAAAAATGCTGTTAAATTATGTTACACTAACATAAACAACGATATTTCACAGTTTTATGGTCAAACACACGCTTTTAACACAAAAAACGAGGGTGTCCACAACCGGTGCAAAAGTGTGTCCATTCTTGGAAATGGTAGCCATTTTTATTTTGTTTAGCAAATTTACACAACACAAACATTTCACTGAAACTTGATATTACATCACAAAGTACACTTAATGCACTAAATCACAAAGTATAATACTCACCACTTTTCAATGTTTTGCTTCGATTTAACGCAATGTGGAAATTGAAAAAAATAGAGTCTCGAAAAAATGTTCACGATGTTTTTTTATTTGCTCACAACAGGAAACCAATTCGTGTTTACACTTTGGTATTGGCTTAGATTATGTGTACTGTCAAACTACAATTTTATACCTCATAATCCAACAGTGCTCCAAGGGTATATAATCTTTGGTCGGGCTTGGGGGGTACAGAGTATATTAAAGTCTTTTCTTTGTGCAGGAAAAATTTGGGAAACTATTTGCTAGCTAGAATTTTTCCCTTCTTCCCTCAACAAACAGATTCCAAGTTGAAAATAATTTTGTTATAGGAGCCTTGAAATAGTTACGCTTCAATCGCTTTCGCTTATTTTCTGTTGTCCAGTGTAGTTTATCAATGGAAAAGCATAACGAAACCCGCACAAACCTACCTCCAACTCCAATTCCAATCTCCGATGCGGTCAGCCAAATAAGTAACTCAAATCTCAGGCGAGCACATCTCGGCTTCCCTTCATATTAATTTCCAGGCATTTCTTGTCTATGTGGGATTTAAATTTAATGCGTCGGCCGGGGCTGTCCTCTGGCTTGTGTTTCAATTAAATCGCTTTACGAAAAGTAACTTGAAACGCGGCACATTTTATTGATAGGCCCAACATGCCAGCCCGGTAATTGATGGGCGCGATTTAAGCGCAATTGATAAGCGAACCCTGAACCAGACCCAGACCCGCCTCTGGCCAAATGTACGTGTGTCCCTGTCCCAGTCTGTGCGCTGTCCATTAAAAAGTCAGCAACTGTAGCTAATTAAAGCGACGTCTGCGAGAGCGAACACAGGCAAAACTCGAATCAAATTTGGCGCATATCAAATTATGAACACAGCTGGCAGCAATTGCGGACCAACCTGACGCATATGGATGGGCCCATCACAGGCTAACGGACCGTTGTCATATAAAACCACCAGGGAATCGCTCTGCCCTACTCTTTCAATTTACCTACCCTGTATGCGCTTAGGAATCAAAATAAATGGTAAACACTGTTCGGGCCTCGTTTCCATATTTATTTAGTCAATTGTTTGCCGTTTCTTAAACATTTTTAGTTTGCTCACGCAGTGCCGGGGCCTGGGCCTAAGCCTCAAGCTGAGCTCGGCCACGACTCGAATTTCTTTTTGCCTAGGCACTGTGGTGCAAGAACGACATGAAAAACATGAAACATTAAGCCGGAGACAGATGATATGTGACTTAGGTATACGATTGCAATTTGAAATTCATGTTCAAAAACAAAAACAAAAAAAAAAGGGAAAGTAAGCCGCACGAGGATGGGAGTGGAATTATAAACAGGTTAAGGCAAATTTATTGCTTTGGCATGTCGAAGGGATGTTGCTCGATTGTGGAATTATGCATAAGGTTTAATATTAAATGATGTTTAATTAATTTTGACTCGATTAAAATGAAAACGTGCTTCAACAGATTAAAAATATTTTAATCTATTTTAAATTATAAGCCAGGGAAAATGAATAATGAGTCGGAGGAATGGTGACCAAATCACAAAAATATTAGCTAAGAGAAACAGTAGAAGTGGAAATTTACTTATTCGAGACTTACTTTATGGGAGTTGACTATCAGGCTCTCACAAGAGATGCCAATCAAGTCATGTTAAAGAATGTAAGCACTTGGCTCTTAGCCGCTCAGCAAGCAATTATGGTAGTGGCAACACATTCACTTAGAACGTCGAGGTTGTGAGGCTTAAATTCCCGTAGAGGCATTGTTTTTATACTCCGTACCATGATACAACGAACCAGGTATGGCGCTCAGGCAACATTTTGAACTAATCGCTATTGCTTAGAGCGCAGCAGAGAGCGGGATAGTGAGCGCGACAGTAAACGACGCACATTCACACAAAGTGTTCAATAAAAACAATAGAGAGATTAATGCAACATAAACCCAACCTTTAAAATCCCGTCGGCAAAACAAAAAATTCCTTCCTTTACACAATCTTTTGCATCAACTGTCTGCTGCACCCGAAGTGCTGAGAGAGCACTCACTGACCGCCTTTCCTTGTTCGTTGTATTTTGCTCTAAACCAGAGGTGCCCAAACTCACACTATCAAGCTTTGCACTTGTGTGTGTAGCAGCGAAACGCGAAGTAAACGTCATGATGTCAAACATGAGTAAAAAGCAAACAAACAAATGCCTCCTGAGAGAAGAAAAAACGGAATGCACACGTCGTGAGAGAGCAAGCCGCCGAGCGTGCTATTTATAGAACACACGTATTCTCTCTCTCTCTCTCTCTCTATGCGTGTGTCGGCTGCGACGCCGGCAGAATTATGAGTTCCTATCCCATGGGATAGGCTTTTGGCATTTTGGGCACCACTGCTCTAAACCATAGGTACACAGATTATACTCAGTGTGAGCAAAAGTATGTTACAGAGAGAAGGAATGATTTCGTACTTTCTATAGATTTTTAGTTATCAAGATTATTTATCGATTCGCCGCAGAAAGGATAAAGATCGGATGCAGCAACGACACATGATACACACACAAAATAAAGCTTACGTCGTCTGCACACACAACCTGCCATCGCCGTGAAAGCTCCCCACCAACCAGAATTGGGGATTTCGCATCCTACATTCCCGTGGTTTCGCTAATGGAATTTCTTCAAAAATTTGGAAATTTCGACAAAAACGTACACATGTAAACGCTCACAGGCACGACACACAGACGCCAACATACAATGCCGCTCAACTAAATAGGTTTGAAAAATCTTGCTCCCATTTTTTCCTCTTTCTTTGCTCCAATTGAATTTTTCTTTCTTTTAACCTTTTTTTATTTTGAACCTTCATTTGTTTACTCATTATATGCAAGAGAAAAGTAACGGGACAAATGCAACTGTTACTCAGAATTATTTCGTCGAGAAATTCGCTAAATGTGTGCTCTATTTTTGGCTCATCTGAATAGGTTTGACACTTTTGACTTCACTTTTTGATTGACTACGTGAATGAAATAAGAGTTGAACTCTTTTGAATTCCAAAATTTAAAGCAACTACTATCAGATTTTTGTAAAATGGGCTGCGGATAACCTTTAACCGATTTCAAATAAAAGGCTATGTTGATTCTGGTTTAAAACACTATGAAATAGCCAAGAAAATCGGTCGAAGTCAAAACGTTGAAAGTAATTTTCTTCGTTATGAAGCCGGAAGCTATGGAAAAACGAGAAAGGCAAAGCTAACTTCGTCTGTACCGAAGTTTTGATACACTTGAAATAGCTTGTCTCAACGGTTAGCGACTTCGACCAAACTTCGCAGATCAGCTTAAAAACATTACATATTACCCATGACCGTGTTTGAGAGCAGTAATATAGAGAACAAAACAGTTTTTCTTACTAAAACCCATTTTCCGAACGAACATTTGTATGGCAGCTACAAGAAGTAGTCATCCGATCCGGTCGGTTCCGACATATTAGCAGCGTGCAGTAAAAAGAAGACTCTGTGCAAAGTTTCAGCTCGATAGCTTTAAAACTGAGGGACTAGTTCGCGTAGAAACAGACAGACGGACAGACGGACGGACGGACAGACGGACGGACAAAGCTTAAACGACTCAGCTCGTCATGCTGATCAAGAATATATATACTTTATGTGGTCGGAGATGATTCCTTCTATGCGTTGCAAACTTCTGGGCAAAATTATAATACACTTTTCAAGTGTATAAAAATGAATGGAGGAAAAAAATATGCAACAACAGCATCGGAGAGGCGACTTATCCTACGAACTGCCTCAAATTCCCACCTTTCTGCTGGTAAAATTAGGAAAGAATGCGGCGTAAATGCTAGTGTGGCCACTGTAAAACGAATTATTCGAAGCGCCAAACACTTGAAGAGATTGAAAATAAAAAAAAAAAAACCTCTCAACGATGCTCGAAAGGAAGCACGACTTTGATTTGCTCGAGAACACATGACGTGGAACAAGGAGTGGAAGACGGTGGTCTTCTCCGACGAAAAGAAGTTCAACCGGATGGCTATAATTACTATTTCCACGATATGCGAAAGGAAGAATGTTTTTTAAGTCGTCATCACTCATGTGCAGGTGGAGTAATGGTGTGGGGAGCCATATCGTTTTATGGAACATGCGAGCTCCAGTTTGTCACCTCGAAGATGAACGCAAATGTGTACAAGACTGTGCTCCAAAAGGCTTTTCCCCAGTTTTCGGAGATTTATGGTCATATTCCATGGACGTACCAACATGACAACGCTCCCATCCATACCGCTCGGTTTGTAAAACTGTGGATTAAAGATCAAAACGTCAAATTGCTCGAGTGGCCGCCTTACTCCCCTGACGTTAACATTATCGAGAACATTTGGGGACTTTTGTCCAGGAGAGTATACGAAGGAGGAAGACAATTTAGTGACTCTGGGACCCTAGTTGAAGCAATTAAAAAAGCCTGGTCAACAATTTCACTAAATGAAATTGAAAAATATTATGATTCCTTACCAAACCGTACGTTTGAAATAATTAAGAACAAGGGTGGGCATACCCAATACTAAATTATAAATTAGTCGTCCTTTATTAATTAAGTTATCCAGTGCCTTGAAATTCTGCTTTATAGACTTATGTTTAATAGTTTTAGTGGTCAAACCTATTCAGTTGAGCCAAAAAAAAATGGAGATTTTTTTTTATGTTTTTGAAAAAATAATAAAAATTGTATAGAAACAAAACTAACAGAAACTATTTCACAAATGACTGATATCTTTATACAACAAAATTTATTTCGCTCAAATCGGAGTGCTTGTTAAGCAGATGCAACGTTTGAAACCTTAAAAAAAAAGTCAAACCTATTCAGTTGAGCGGGTGAACATTGGTGTGTACGTTCGACCACGGCGTCCATGACTGCGGCTCCTCCTATGCTACCAACACGATCAGCGCATTCTCGTATTCAGTGAAGGATCAGCAACAGCAACAATTCGACGGGTTCGGCGTCGAGCGTCCAATACCTGGCCGAGTCTTGTCTAAATGTTTCTCATCGACCTCAACAACAAATATCGTTTCGACCAAACATCGCGAGTCTCTAATCGGGGTACAATTCCCAGTACTACAGACTTAGCAAGCTCAACGGGAGGCAAAACGAAGCCCTCAACTAGAGGCAACACAAAGCCCTTAAAGCGAGGCAACACAAAGCCGTCAATGCGAGGCAACACGAAGCCCCCAACTAGCGGCAAAACAAAGCCCTCAAAGCAACATCCACTCAGCTCAAACGAACCTGCTAATCGACCCCCTATCGAAGCAACGGACTTATCGTGAGTTTACAATCGACAAAAATAGAACTGCAACGGCGTATCACAGTAAGCCACAGCTGTTCTGCTATAAATTGCAGCTCCTGTCAATAAACCGTAGAAACAATCCTGCACTGACCCTCATAGAATTTTCACTGCTACTGCCGTCACGGTTGCCATCGCCACCACCACCGGGCAAGTCAACAGTAGTTAATCAGCCCTGATGACTTTCTGGGGAAAAACGCGCCATCGCAAAAGAAGATTCGCTCCCGATCACTGGGGAGGGAGTAGCTATGGCATCCCCGATCAATTCCCTCATGCAAAAGCTGAAGCCACCTATCGATATATATGGAATCTATCGTTGAGGCGTGTGCCATCGCTGACCTGAGAGTCAGCCCACATTTTCTGCGTCGTCGCTTCATCGACGATCAAATTCAACTCTCTGTATTTCGCACTTAATATTATTATTGAATAAAGTTAGTTAGAAAGATAACTAAAATGGTCACAGTAGTGGAGCCATCTATTTGTAAGTTTTCAAAAATCCGAAAAAACTAAGCTGTGACTGTATTGGTCAAGTTATTCGCTGAGACAGAGCAGCAGCAGCGCTGTTACGGCAGGTACAGAGTATATTTCTTTCAACAGAGTCTTCTTTTCAGAGCACGCACAGAAATCTCTAGAGATTTTGCCGACGGTCGGTTTGTAAATCTCTCGAAAAAATCGTCGGTGCCCCAGAACTACAAGAGATTTCATTTTCTTATTAGAAAATCTAGTTAGAACACCAGATGTTCCAATTAAAGTTCCATCTCTTAAAACAGGGCTGAATCTCTCGTCAAAAATTTTCCCTTTTTAGTTATGGGTTAATTTGAGGTTTAACTGAAATGTTTTGATTGTGTTACATGTTTTATGATGCTTTTTAAATTAATTCAAATTTAAGTCATATTCTCCAAAAATATATTGCAAAATTTGAAAAATTTGTTGGCGCCAAACATGAGGTATAACTTGCAGCCCTCAATCCGCTGCCTTTCAAGTAGATGGCGCCACCATCGACACAGGGCGCTAGTGCGAAAACAGCTTTGCTAAATCTCCTAACCAAACACGGGAGGTTTGAAACCAATCAATAGAAATTTCTGTGTCACCTAAGAATTGGAATTCGGTTGGAATTTGGTTGGAAGAGGTTTTTGTGGCACCCCCGAATATGTCGAAACCGTCTGGATCGCATCACTAAATCTTATAGCATAAGAACCGTCGGTGGAAAAAGTGTCTAGGAAGATATAAAACGGTTATCCATGTCGATATTCAAAATATATGCCCTGAAACAGTTCTTCTTAGAAGAAAAAAACCAGATTATGAGCCTATCCTCCAATAGTCAAGTACCATATGCGTGACCGAATTAGCCGCGTGCCAGAGGCTTGTAATTCCCCCCACAACTCGAAAGCACACTAAAAACTGAAACTAAATCTCTTATCTCCAGACTTAACCAGCCAACATTGAAACATTACCAAGCACTCTTATCTACATAACCGCTCCTTGGCTCCGCCCAAGTTTCTGTCCAACTTTTGTCCATTGCAGCAAATAGCTGGCAACTGCCAGCCAAAGTTGGCCATGCTCAATAGACATTAGGTCCACAAAACCTGCCCCGACCGTCCGGGGCCTGCGCTGAGTTGCCATCCTTGGCGGTTGTTTTGTTTGGTGTTGCATTACAAGTAGAAATTTTCAGTTTTGCAGCAATTTTGTTTAATTTCTTTGGGCTGCCGCACGCCTGAAACATAACGAGCGTGGTTAATTGTAACCATATACGAGAGCCAAGTCTATATCCTCGCCAGGCACACACGCAGCGGTACGCCTGCCCCTTGGGTGAGAGTGAGACTCTGGTGCCCTCCCTCTGAAATGCTGGCGGTCCCGCGTTTTGTTCGAGTCTGTGGCAAATGTGTCATTAGGCATGTTTCATGACCCTTTGTCATGCACAAATAATTATAATTTAATACACTTGCCAGCAGGTCGGCAGGCGGGGTGGGGAGGGAGGGGAAGAGGGCGTAGAGCCACCCCAGCGATGCGATTTGAGCTGAAGCTAAAAGTTCGGGGAAACAAAAGGTAAGTTAAGGATAAACAGGCAAATGAAATTAAAAATGTTGCCATGAGAATGGAATCAAAATCAAATTTGATTTTTTGTTGTATATAACAAATACTTCTCGAAGCAGGAAAATACTAGATTATTGAAGTCGTTGTTTATATAAGTGAAAAAGAAATAATTAATAGAACCTACAATTTTTAGATTAATCTTACTTTCTTAATAAATATTTTAAAGGTTTTAGGAAAATCAGCAGAAGAATGAAAAAATGCACGGAGAATAATAATGGTGATAAATGGCAGAAAGTAATCATCAAATGGTTTATGCTAAACTAAAGAAATGATACTTATACTGACAAAAGATGTAAAGGAGACCGCCGCAACAGCATAGCAAATACAGCCAGAAAAAAAAAACAACAAAGTTTTTAATCAAAAACGTTGTCTAATCTATAAAAGAACCAAAATAAATCTCGCAACTTCCTTGGAAAAAATTCAGAATAATTACAGCAATATTTAGAAATGAGACGACAATTACAGAAAATGGACCAAACTCAGGGAAACACTGGAGCCCAAAAATTTTAATTTCCTTAAGAGTGCAAGCTTGTGCGTTTAGTTAAGGTAGTCGCTTATTCATCCAACTGCAAAAAAACCGAACCAAGCCGTTAGCGGTTCGGTGCGGTTTGGTTGGGTTCGGCTAAGACTCGTTTCATTCGGCTAAGACTCCATCAATCTATCCTAAGCTGTAAGGATGGTCCACGGCTAAATCAATCCTAAGCTGTAAGGAAAATGGGGTTATCCCGGATATTCTTCATAGGAAAAAATATTGATTTGATGGTCCAAATTGTGTAATGATGTTGTAAAGACAACACAGAGGGAAAAAACGTGTTCATAAAATAAGTTGCCTTCAACTTAAAATGAGAACAGAATGTTCTCAAAATTTTTTGAGAACGAATGTTCTAAATGTTATTGAAATGAGTAAAGTTGTTCTCAATCGGATAATATTTGCTTGAACAACAACATAACCGGTTTTCAAGAAAGAGATATACAAGAGAGAGAGAGAGAGAACGAGTAGGAGCGACTTGGCTCTTTTTTTGATCTCTCTTGTTAGCTCAACAAAGCATAAGCAGCCCTCTAGACGTGCATCTGCAAAACTATTCAACGGCTGAATGGGCTAGCTCGTCATTCCATACGTTGAATGCATAAGGTACCGGGCTCAAATCCCAGTCAAGCCCGAACAAATTTTCTGTGTTTTTCTGAAAAACTTAAATGAAACGAGTCAGGTGGAGGTGGGTCGTTGAAGCGATTTTTCTGATTCCTATGGAATATATGGGTGGAGAGAGAAAGAAGCAGCAGGCGCACATACATATCCATAGAGTCTTGACTCCCTTCACTTCCAATCAAAAAAGGGGTATCTCCCCGTTCCCTATTCCACCCAATTGTTAGGAATCCGCCCACACCTGGCTTCCAAGTGCAGTCAAATATTTTTCCCAGTTGAGTTCAAAATGTTCTTGAAATCGGACCAAGATTAACTCAAATCATGTTCTCAGAAATGGAACAATATCAACTCGATTTGAGTTTTTGCGGTCTCAAAAAACTGTTCTTGAAGTGGGAACACTGCACTACGTGAGAAAAACCCGTTCATGCATACTTTTTGATAAGGTTTGTTCTTTTTTGAAGACAAATATGGGGGTTTTTTTCCTCTGTGCAGTGGCAACTTAACAAATATAAAGGTGCTCTTAGTCGCAATCAGTGGGGATGCTTGGCTTAATTGCAGCTCATTTAAAAACTATAAATGTAAGGCTCGGACTGCTAGCGATTTTACGTATAAATGGCGTACGACTTGAGTTTTAAGGAGAACAACATACTTCGCAGAATGATGACTATCGTCGTTGTTTACTCTGGATCGGGACCCCAGTAGGTTCTGGATGGAAGAGAAAGACGCATTTTCAGTGCTTTTTGACTTGGCACTGTAATATTCCGGTGCAATAACACTGGAAAACTCCGTGCCATCGGAACGCTATTAATTACCTCAATAGAAAATATTGATAATATCGTTTTTATTGACAACAAAATATTCAGTAGGGCTGTCGGATAATTCAAAAATAACAATTATTGATATTTTGACGATTTTCAATATCGTGACGATATTGAATATAACAATATCGATATTTTTTAATTATCCGACAGCCTTCCTGAAAAGATTAAATTTATTTTTCCGAATGCGCTCTTATCGCACTGCTCCGTAGCACACACTGGTTGCCATATGTCTAAAATGCTACATTTATGACATTTTTAATTATGGTTGTCGAAAATATTATCGAAATATCGATATTTTTGCCAAAAATTACAAATATCATTATCGAATATTTCTCGGAGGCGATATATCGGATATCGCATTTTTTTTTCGATATATTTTCCGGGGATATTTTTGTTTTAGCGTTCGGTGAATGTTGTAGAAGAGTTTTTGCGCTGGACATTTATGGAAAATGTTTAAAAGTTAATTTATTTAAGTTGATGCACAGAAATCGCAGTGCAATAAAGTTGTAAAGACCAGTGGCAAATCAACAAATAAAAAGCTGCACTTAAAAGAAAAGCATGGAGATGATTATCAGAAATGCAACTTATCAACGGCAAATGTAAGGTATATGTATATCATTTTTATTTCTGGGAATTTGTGTTCTTCGTGTGTGGAATTGGCGGCTAGTTATGCATTTTTTATATACAATATAAATAAATACATATGTGCATGCTAAAAAAAGGGCATAAACAGGTTTGGACTTGTTCAAACTCCGAAAGACTCTAATGTTTTATAATTTTGGTTCCACCAAACCAGACATTAGTAGTGGATGCGATTAAGAATATGGGAGCCTTCAAAGGTTAATTTGGAAACTAAGTAAATGAATTTTTTTAACAAATAATGTACGCGTGTCTGTTTGCAGATAATGGACATAAATCAAATGTAATAGCGAAAGCTGTGTTACGTATGATATGCAAGGAAAATCTTCCTGTCCTCTGTTGATGAAATAATCGAGGAAATCAAAAACATCATACATCAGAACGTAATTAAATATGTGCGATAACATTAACATTTTTGGAAAAACCTTGTTTTAAACCAAACGATTCAAGCCAAGTATATTTTTTACTTATAGCTCTAGAGCCAGTAACTAAGAACTGCCTTACAGTACTTCAATATTTATTAACAAAAAATTATTATTTAACAAATGTATTTCATTCTTAGGTGCATTTTATATAATTCTTAAAATTTTGTATTAAGTTCAAACTTTTGATCAACTTTAATAGTTAATGTGCTTTCCTTTTGCCTCTAAGACTTTTTGCAAGGCGGTTTGGTATGGAATCTGCCAGATTTTGGAGAGTTTCATTGCTTATTAACTCCCATTCTGCAAGCAAAGCGTACTTTAAATGCTTAATTGAGTCGAACTGCCTCCCACCTTTATAAAGGTCCTCAATTGGGTTCAAGTCAGGACTGATAGCCGGCCACTCCAGTACAGGTATTTTTCTTGAAGAAAAATAAGCCTTTGTGGCTTTTGATGTGTGGATTGGAGCGTTGTCCTGTTGAAAAATCCATCTATCTTCGTAAAGATTGTCTGCAAAGTCTATTAATTCACTCTCCAGCAATTGAATATAGATTTCTGAGTTTGTTCTTATTGGACTAAAACATAGCCGAGACTTTCCTGCATATCTGAAACAGGCCCAAATCATCAAGTGATCCACCGCCGTGATTCCTCTTATGGCGAGCTTCTCTTGGTTTTCTTAAGTCATGCCAATACTTATGACAGCCATATCAGATTTAAAACCATTAGTCCAAAGAGTACCCAAAAGACAACAAATTTTTTAAAATTTATCCGAAAAAATAACGTTTCGGAATTCTTCTGGTCCAAAAATTTGTACCTGTCAGCAAACGCCAAACGAGCCTCCAAAAAAATAACGATCGGCGTCGGCAAACGTAACGCTTAAGATGGCGTGGCAACAGCCACCCGGGAACTATGTTTAAGGTTACAATTTTCAGTTAAAATTTGATGGATCCGTGTTCTACCGACATTGAGCTCTAAATGACGTTTAATGCCTGTACAAGACATTTGATTGTTTACAGCCAGGCGCTTAATCTCACGCTTGCACCTATCGTCGATGAGGCTCGGTCTGCCACCGCGTTTAATCTGACCATGGGAGCTTGGATTTTTTAAGAAATTAGCTATCGTATTTCTGTGTCGAGACACTCTGGAGCTATTTCAGTGATGGTAGCTCCACCTTCGTTCAATCCTTGGATTCGTCCGCGTTCCTCAGCTGATAAATGTGTTCCACGCGGCATTCTTAGGAAATTAAAAATTTTTTTTTGTGTTTCTGCAACAACTACTTAATTTACTCTCAACTTTTCATTTTTTATCAAAACACATCCAATTTGTTGCACGCCGACCATTAAATGAAAAATAATGTGATAACGAAAACAAACCGTACTAAACAATGATGACCAAAGAAGAATAATGCAAAAGCATTCTAAAAATAGATAACAACAAAAGACTTTTGCATACCTTGAACATATGTTCTGTTACTATTGAGGAAGAGAGAAACGAAAACATATTTGCACATATACTTATTGCACTGAGGTAGATAATGAGATTGACTCACCTGTACATTTTTGCAATTACATGTATCTTAAGTAACTTCAATTTATGCATATATTTTAATCTATTATGGTCTCGCGCTAACTTTGTTAACTTCCTAATAAACTGAGCGTAATCATCATTTAATGCATCTAATAACTCGCTCTCTGAAGACGTAATTTTTGAAGGGGATCACTCTTCGCGATCACAATATTGCGATGCTAACTCAACAATCACCAGGACAGGGAATAAACTATAATTTAAAATATTTATTGGATCTGTGTTTTAATTTACCGTTGTTTGTGTATTTTCTGATACCAGAAGCCGAATGACCGATGAGCACATAACTCAACTCGTCTTCCTTAAATTTTTGTCTAACGATTATTGGTAAATGCAGAAGTTTCTAAGTTTCGAAGATTTAACTGTATAAGATTTTTATGCTTTGTAGTTCGAATGCTCTAGTTTGAAATATGATGAATTAAAAAAGTAAACACTGCTTTCGTTCCATAAATTTAAATTCATGAATGAGTTTTCAGAACTTCGTATGTTGTATATGAAATAAAAATAAATATCTATTTTAATTTAATAAATATACATTAAATCTATATTTATTTCAGCAGTCAGATTGTAGTTCTTATTACGCGTCAAATGACGCCTCAATTACCTCAATAAACCTGTTCATTGTGAAGATCCGGGGTTTTATTGAAAAATACCGAAAATATCGATAATATCGATGTTTTTGACACCAAAATATTTATATCAAAATAATACTTTATCAATATCGCCAAAAATATCTATATAGATATTTTTAAATATTCGATAACCCTACATTTAATCTCAAGAAGAAATGTAAGTAAACACTTTTAAAAATAACTTGAATTGAGGGGAATATCCTCCAAGGCGAGATGGAATCTTTAAGTATATGCCAGGCTTAATCTTTGAATAAAAATATTGAATTTATTACCTTTTTTTGTCTTGTGTAGAATTCTTATTAGATTACACACTGTGGGATTTAAGCACCGTACGCAGAGCGACAGAAAACTCCTTTCGATCTAGTATTTCACCTAAAGGCCTGATTCCAGATGACATAAAAATACATTTTTATATTGAAGTTCACATGAATCGAAACACTATTTAACTGGATTAAAATCTGAATGCTACAGCAAAGCAGTCTTATTTGAATAAAGTATTGTGCCGAAATAAAAATTTAAGTCATCTGGAATCAGGCCTTAATTAGGTACACTTTCCGACAGCACATGAGAGTCAAAGCAAAGCCAAGGTGTTCCTTATTATATGACATACTGTGACGAAAGGAATTTTCTGTCTTTCTCCGTACGGAGCTTAACACATTTTGATTTAAAAGTTTGATATTTCTTACTCCGACATTTCAAATAACAGCCAGCTGTTCCGTCGCTGCTGTACTTTACCTAAGAAGTCCACAGGATATCCACATTTCGACTCTAGTTCTCTTTAGCCCCAGTATCTTTATCTTTCTCCCCAACTCAGTTTAGTACGCTTTTAATGCCTTTGCCCGGATTCGGATTTTTGCTGGCATTCTGTATCTGTGTGTGTTTTATTCTACTTTGTGCCACATAATTGCCAACAATTTGCTGAAGTTGCAGCACGAGCACGCCTGGCAATTACCCAGGCGCAGGATGTGCTTTAGTGCCCTGCCCAGCCTAGCCCAGCCCCAACGGTCTCTCGTTCCCTTTCCACCCACCTCCGCCTCCGCCTCCGCCTCGGTGGCGTCTTGTCGCTTCTAATTTGCAGCTCGCGGCAAAATATGAAAAGTTTGTCTTGGCTAATTTGCTTTATGGCATTTTAATTGTATTTGCCCAGTGTGGCAGAGGCTAGCAGAAACTGCTGTCGTCTGCTGAAAATTTAATGAGCTTATGAATTTGAAATGCTATTTCGTCCATACAATACACCTGGGCTGGCTGGCTGGTGATGTGGATGGGTTACATGCCGCGCGCTTTGTTGATAATCACATTAGGCAATTATCGATAATTTATGAACGCAATTGAGGCAAGCGGAACAGCGGAACATGTGTGCGGATGTCTGTGGGAGATACAAATGAGCGCAAATATAATTCTTATAAATAGACAACAAAAGAGACCCTTGTCGACAGTTGGCAATCATCAGCGTCGCCAACCAACTAAATAAATAATAACAAACCCTGGGCCCAGAGACGCCTGTGCCCCCACCCACACTCGTTCGCATTCTCGAGTATCAAAGCCACAAAAACATGTCAATATTGGCAACAGCAACACAACAGTCATGTCATTAATGAAACCAAATAAAAACATTTAATGTTAGCTGGAAGAGGCAGAAAACCGAAACAGAAACAGAAACAGAAATGTGTATTGTGAATGGAAAAGTTGTTTCGAAATAAATATGCGCCCCATTTGCCCATAAATATTTGTTAACGTTTATGTTGATACAAATGGCTTAAGATTGCCGATAGATTGCCTAAGGCGGTTGAGCAGCAGAGTGGGTG
Source organism: Lordiphosa stackelbergi (assembly GCA_018904235.1). Classification (NCBI taxonomy): domain Eukaryota; kingdom Metazoa; phylum Arthropoda; class Insecta; order Diptera; family Drosophilidae; genus Lordiphosa; species Lordiphosa stackelbergi. The sequence goes on along the minus strand of JAEIFU010000684.1, from coordinate 2,653 downwards.
GATGGGTTCGAGGTGAGTGTACCAGAGACAGAGATGTGTGAGCAGAACTAGACGGAAGCGATACGAGTTGACAATTTACTTGTGTCAAACCAAATAAATGGAAGGTCTAGCTAAATTCGAGCGAGTCTTAAAATCATTATGATTAGAGTGGAGATTTTTGTCATTGTTTTAGTTTCTTTTAGGTTTAAGGATTTCTTTTAGAGTTTTAAAACCCTTTTAACCGAAAGGCTTTATTCGAGACGTACCACAGCCGGTGCCAAAACCGATGTCTGTTTCGGGAAGAATCCCTGCTGATAGATTGGAAATTGTAAATTCTAAATATGAAGATTTTGTGATGAGAAAAGTAAGAAAGTCGGTCTAGCCGGAAGGTAATACACTCTGTACCTGCAGTAGCAGCGCTACTGCTGCGCTGCGAACTTTCCTTTGGTCATAACTTGACCAATAGATGGTGCCACTACTTGATTTTGAAAACTGACCAACAGATGACGCCACTACTGGAACCATTTCAAAACTGACAAACTGATGGCACCGCTACTGTAACCATTGGAACTTTGACGTGGTTGGAACTGACTTTGATTGTAACTGACTTATGGTCATAACTTAAGGGGGTAGTACAACTTCACAAGAATTCCACAACATTGTGCAGGCATCTCTACTCATTTGATCAATCAGGTGAAATAAAATCGGTTCTATTTGGTCTGACCAATCAGCTGAGCTGGCATCTGTCAAATTATAGGGTTTTCATCTTTCTGGCTTTTCGTACAAACGACGAACGATTGTTGACTATTTGTTTGGTTGTTTTATTGCAATTTAACATACAAACAGATAGTTGCATAGCTTCAGACAAATTAGATCGTCATGACCAAAGCAAATAAGAAGATATCTGTATGATTCTTACAACTTACAGTACAATTATTAACGTCACAATGCAGAACAGAAGTCCGCCAGCCAATTCAGTTGAATTAGTATTTTCTGTAGCCGTCATAACTGCAAAAAATTTTTCGTTTTTTTGTTGCATTTTTTTAGCTGGATAGTTAAGAATATTGCCCCAAAAGGATTTTTGAAATTCAAAATACTTTAGAAGATACAGCCTATTTAGTGGAACAATGTCTTCGCTAAAACAAGAAATTTTTGAGTAAATAAATTTCGAGTAAATAAAGCTGTGAAATAACGACTGGTTCTTTAATTTGAATAGTTACATGTTGTCGCCCCAGATCTACATATATCGATTATTAATCGACCTTTAATCGATAATTATCGAAGGCTATTCTACACAATGGTCAGACTGACTAAACCGCTCAGAAACTAGAGTTTTTTTTTGAAGATGAGGAAGGTCCGCTGTATGCAGCTGGCATCGCCGACTAATATCTGTAAGTAATATCTGTAATATTTTTGGTTACTTTCTAAGCAACTTTTTCGGACTGCCAAGCCACTTTTCTCCAGTTCTACTAAACCGATTTTTTTAAATAATATGCAACCGACGCAGAATTGTCACGATTCCAGAACTGCATTTTTCATTTTTTGATATTTTTTGTTATTTCCCCAAAAAAAGGAACTTCAAACTTTAAACGCGTTTTTCTCGAAACCACGTTTTTCAAACTCCAGTTACACTAAACCGATTTTGATGATTAAAGCTGAAATCGACCCAGAATTGTCACCATTCTGGTCTGAACCTCAATCATAATTTTTAAAAAAAATTTACTATTTATTTTTCACACAAAAAAGGCCAAAAAGGCCAAAAATCGATTTTTAAATTTTTAATGGCCGCCTTTTTGTCAAAAAAAATCACAAAAATTTTTTCGAGGTTCAGATAAGAATTACATCTATACTGATTATAACCCCGTTTTGACTTTTCATTTCAGACATCCTGTAGACGTGGAATCATGGCCGCCAGCACTATAACTATTTTTTTGGACACCCACTCTAACGGCCGATAACTTTTAAAACAGCCCTCGCATCGAAGCAGTAAAAATTTGTTTGTTTACCTTAATCTGTTTGTAACATAAGAAAATAAACAGAATTGGAAAAACTCTTTGCGTTTTCAAATAAGATTTTTTTTAAAGAAGGTCCATAAAACAGCCTCGACATGAAGAATACCTCCTTGATTAAGTGAGAGAGAAAAAACTAGAGAGAGAAAAAACTAGAGAGCGCAGGTTAAAGCGATAGACAAATCGTCATCGGTGATCGGTAACCATCAGGGACGCTGTAATAAGTACCAATTTCGGTTCTCGGGATCTATTTCCCCGAGTCAGAGCCCAGGTTCAGTACAACATTATTACTGGACGTTTGGAGTTTGGCGACGCTAACATTGAAAACAAAAAAGTTTTTCTCACTAAAAACCATTTTCCGACCGATAAATCCTAAGTAGAGGTGGAGAACTATCGATAGTCTGCACCATCGATAGTCAGCAATAGTTTTTTCAAACCATCGATAACTATCGATAGTTTTCGATAGAGTGTTAATTAGAACATTAAATTCAATTTTTAAATAAATTCTTACAAAAATTTAACAAAATGGGCAAAATTTCAAACAAAAATTACACACAGTTAAAATTCAAAATAAAGAAGATAAGTTGGATTTCAAATTGGTTTTCAATAATGTTTCTTATCCTATATTAATAGCCAATGATTTTTGTTTTAAATAAAAAACGGTA